>CM017197.1:20895330-21042830 GCA_004837865.1 Musa balbisiana
CGATCATAATTCCTTGTGATTCCCATCCTGTTTAGTCTCTGAATCACTATGGTCTCGAGGGACTCGACCAACCATGATGTTCGGTTAAGTCAACACCATCGTTACAAGATGAGTCTAATTCGATGATATACCCTCGAGGGACTCGACCAAGCATACCATATCCTCAGGTCACTGGTGACATCTCTATATCATAGGCAAGATAGCAAATTGTGATATAGGTGAGCCTCGAGAGACTCGACCAACTCAACCTACATCGAGAATTGGTTCCTACATATAACGATAGAAGACCATGTGGGTCAATCCAATTACCTCACGTTTACTAACGTAATATTATCGAGAGAGGGGATTTTGATTTGGTTTCCTAATATGACATGTCACACATATACATATTTAATATATATCTACATCACATGCAAATATATATACATATCTAGTAGGTATATAAGCAACCATACATCATATGAGCAATCACACTAGATGATCATGGACCGTAGCCTAATGTGATCAGGCCTGAGCCAGTGGGCCTAGTCACTCATGTTAGGATCAAGAGCGGCACTTGGGGGGGGGTGGTGGTGAATTAGTGTAGTGGAAAAATCGTTGCTTTCGAAAAATATTCATTTCGATAAATCCGTTTCGAAAAGTTATTGAACTTGAAAGTGTTCGTAAGAGTGTAAAGAGAAAGTTAAGAAAGATTGTTGTAATTTAAATTTCTTAAATAGAAATGCAAACTAGAATTTAGAGTGTTTCGATCATTGTGACCTACATCCACTTTCGATTTCTTCTTCGTCGAGGTCACCGATGTCCACTAATGGCCTTCCTTCAATAAGCAAAGACCAACCACATTTTACAGCTTTTGCTCCTTTTACCGGGTTTAGGCAATAACCCTTACAAGCCTCACTCCTCTTTCTTAGATGGTTACAAAGTTAAGAGAGGAAGGGGAGGATTCTTTCTCACTTTTACAACACTTTAACACTACAAGAATTCAAGATTATATTAAGACTTTCGTGTTCTTTCATGTAAAAAAGGGTGGGGTATTTATAAGCCCCAATGGCTTTAGAATTGGAGCCAAAAAATATCACATCCTTAGATTTCGGGGTATTGGCAGTACCATTGCCATTATTGAGCGGTACTATTGCTTGTAGACTGACATTGGGCAGTACCACCGCTCAGTCTGGGCGGTACGACCGCCTGATAGAGCTCGAAGACCAAGCTCTAGTCTAGGCAGTACCACTGCCCAGAACACTTGGGAGACCGAGTCCCAAGTGATGCCACCGCTGACCATGATTTCAAGTACCGAATAGACTGTTCAATTCGGCCCAATTCAACCCTGTTTAGGGCCCAATTGGACCCCTAACTGAGTTAGTGGGATCACCTCTCAATCCTAACTCAACTAATGTTCTAATTACGATTAAGGCAAGTAATTAGTCTGGTATGTGGATTTTTCTCTCAGCGATCCTCCGGTGAACTTCTCGGCGAGTCTTCGAGCACACTTCCAGCGAACTCTCGATGAACTCTCGGCGATCTTCCGACAAGCTTTCGGCGATGAACTCTCGACAAACTCTCGGTGATCTTTAGACTAGCTCTTGGCGAGCTCCCGACACACTTCAAGTACATCGTCTGAATCTTCGACTTCGGCCCATCATCTGCTTTATGCCTTACCGTTATCGTAGCTAATCCTGCACACTTATCTCAATACATAGATTAGGTCAAATAATTTACCAATTGATTTCATCATCAAAATATGAGATTCAACAATCTCCCCCTTTTTAATGATGACACCCAATTGGTGGAGTTAACGTTAACTCTCCCTATCTATATGTCATATTTGAGAAAAGATACTCTTAAATTCAAGGCCTTTGAATTCAAGCATCAAACTAATAAGTTATATTCAACATGCACAATATGATACTTATCATGATTTACCAATTTAGAATATGATACATATCTAGTTTTAAATTTTGAAAGATGATACAAATGTGGAATTTATGCAAGATGACAATGGTATCAATTGTAAGTAGTAAGTTAAGCTCATGATACCTCATCATAACATTTTTATATGAAATCAAGCATGATAAAACGTTACAAGTAATCATGCCACGATATATTTCAAGCCATATTAAATGTACTTCATACAAGATAAAGTAGCCTTACAATGCATGAAACATCATCATTATATTGTATGGTAATATTCAAAAGTTTACAATATTAAGAATCTGATATTGCATCATTGTATGGTAACATTAAGATTTCACAACATCAAAAGTTCTTAATATTTAAGAGATCACAACATTATCAAAATGAGCACAAGATTACAACATCAAAGTAAGCACAATAAAAGAGAGGGATTTCGTCAACTTTTCCCCCTTTGTCATTAGCAAAAAGACATACACAGCTATTCAGGTGGTGGCGAATCAAAATGCCTAAATAAGGTATTAAGTTGTCGATAAAATTTGATCTTGACGTTGTTCAAATCAATCCATTCGAGTTCCTATATCGTCGGTGGATGAGGGGGGTGCTTGCTCTACTAGAGGTGTTGCCTTAAAGGGACCAGAAGGAGGAGATTGATTTCTTATAAATATTGGTGTTTCAAGTTTTTGATCAGGTGGGGGGAGGTCAGTTCTTCTAGGTAATCTAGTCCATATCTCATTTCTGACAATACACCTTAATCTTCGTAATAGGTTTCTAGTTATGACATTAAATCTATCTAGTTTCATAACTTTTTTGTCAGGTGGGATAACTATGTCATAAGCATGGATTAGTCTTGTGATCAGGCCACAATATAGAAGCATCATATCCTTTTTCGATAGTTCAATCATGTTTTATTATATTAGGTAGCCAAAACAATTTTCATGTCCTTTCATAATCTAATACATTGTTCCTATTTCCATTTGGTTAACTTCATCATGATGATATTGTTTTGGAATTATAATGCTTATCAAGATGTGATGAAGTTTGTTTGGTATTGAAAGGTAGTAAATGCTAATAGCTTTTTTGAAGAATAAACAAGTTAGGATTACTGAAGATGGTTCCTAAGGCATCAAAATAAGTGGTCCCAACTGATGCTTCATCCCATTGTACTCTAAAATAATAATCTCTATTTTTCTCCGTAATTCCTATGAGGTTGCAAATTACGTTATCCGTAATAGGTATATGATGTCATAAGAGATAAGTGGAGACCCTGTGGTGTTCATCCATGTGTAAGTTATTAGAGAACAATCTAATAAGTTTAGAATAGATAGGTTCACATATTTGAAGGATTGGTAGGATATCTAGGTTAGCAAACCATTGAATATGTTCCAAATCACTTAATTCCTTTAAATCAATATATTTACCCTTACGAACATTTCTAGACTCTATGGTTGAAAATTTAATGGCAAGTTGATGAGAATCGAAAAGTAGAAAGTCATAGTTTTCATCCAATCTCCTCTTCCTTTTGTCCCTTGAGGATCTTCTAGAAGTCATGGAAACTACAATTATGAAGACAAATAAGAGGCAAGAATAAATAATACAAAGGGGGAATCAATTTGGTTTAGGGATTACCTTCGTAGTTTTTTTCTTCTTGTGATCACCAAGAGGGTATTTGAGATTGATCATTGATTTAGCAGAAAAATGGGAATTATTTTGAGTTGCTAGAGGGAGAGCAAGAGGATCAAGAGGTTTGGAGCACTTTGGAAAGGTATAGAATGAGTTGGGGTTGGTTCTACTGTTGGCCCTAGCTTGTTCTATACTACAACCTGTAACCACTAGCGGTGCTACCACCAACTGGGTGGTGCCACTGCCTATAGCTTACTGCTTACATTGTGGTGTGGTGCAATCTGAGTGGTGCTTACATTGTGTAGTTCCACCTTGTAAGATTTTTATATGGTGCATACACTCATTTACATAATCATCATAAGTTCTACTTTTGTAAGGGGAGAACATTCGCACCATAAAAGGAGACAATTTGTACACAAACATCATATAAAATTTATATATAAAAAAATCCATATGGCTCATTACATATATCATAAGTCCATGATTCAAGTGAATGATCTTGTAAAATAGACTTCAATAAGAAAATCTGGAGAAACATTTAAAGAGAAACTAATGTATCCGAGAAATTGAGCATATCTAATTCTCTTATTATAAAATCAAATTGTTCCTCAATCAAGGGTTTTGTAAAAATATTAGCCAATTGATGTTTCTGTTGAATCTCAGATTTTGATGATGAAACCAATTGATAAGTGTTTATGATTTGATCTACATTTTGAGTGACATAGAAAGCTTCGATCAGGATGGATAATTAAAGTAGGAAGAATCATGTTGGGTCGAAGGAAAACATGTTATAAGATTAGATGTCGCACTGAAGGATCAGTCGACGTATCGACAGAAGGCTTCGGGCCATGGATTCGGGTATCGAGCCAAGAAGAGCGGATATTGCACCAAGGATATCGGAGTTGCAGAGGTTAACTGGCCGATTGAGCAATAGGTCGCAAGAGAGGACGATGCACCGAAGAATTGGACGAAGCGTCGATGGACCAATGACATGCCATACAACATGATTCATGCTTAGTAATAATTGTCTAGATCGAAATATGTTTTATATGTGTAGGATTAACTATGATAGCAAGACATAAAGTAAAATGAAGTCCCAGAGTCAAGAACACAATTTCATTGGGAGTTCGAGAATTCGTCGGAAGTCCGGACGTTCGTCAGAAGTTCTACCGGAACCAATCGAGAAGTACTAAAGCTTACCAAAGAAGCTCAATAGAACTCACCAAGAAGATCGTCATTAAGTCCATGAGCTTATTGGGAGTCCACTGGAACATTGCCGAGAGTTCGTTGGAAGTTCACCGGAAGATCGCCGGAAGAAAACTAGACTTACGGACTTGTCTAGCTTAGTAAATGTTTTAGAAATCATAGTTAGTATATAATTAGGATTGGATTTGGGCCAACCCAATTAGGGGCCAGTTAGGGCCATGTAAGGACTGTGTTGGGCCCAATGAAAGGCTCAAACAATGACCCAACAAGTGGCACCATTGTGGCATAGTCTCCAAGACTATGTCAAGCGATGGTACTGCCAGTTTGGGTGGAGGTACCACCTAGTGTCAGTGTCGGGCAGTGGTACCGCCCAGCACAGCCTCCCAAGCGGTAGTACCACCCAATGGCAGTGCTGTAGGTGGTGGTACCGCCCAGCACAAGTTGTGGTACTGCCAAGACCCGGGAAATTCGGGATGAGATGTTTTTAGGCTCCAAGTTTGAATCCATTTGAAGCCTATAAATACCCCTCTCATCCTTCGTTAACCCACACACACAACCAAGAGCAAAAACGAAAGAAAACTCTATTGTAATTGTGTGTGAAACTCCTCTCAAAGCTCTAAGTGTTAGTGTAATTTGAGAGAGGAGAAATGGGGGTTGTAATGGTTCTCTCTTGAACCTATCAAAAGGAGAATCAGGTTATAAGGGTGGTTGATCTTCGCCCATTCAAGGAAGATCGATAGTGGATGCCGGTGGCATCGACGGAAGAGGAATCGACGGAGTGGATATAGGTCACAATGATCGAACTACTATAAACTCAGTTTGCATTTACTTTGAGCAATTTATATTTATAGCAAATCATCTTACTTGCTCACTGCTCAACTACCTTACACTCTTCTGTATGCCTTCAAGCTATCTTTCCGAAATCAATTTTCAATGAACGAAAAAGATTTTCGAAACCGACGTGATTTTACCGCTGCATTAATTCACCCTCCCTCTTAGTGCCGACTCTTTCCTAACAGTTTCATGTCAATAAATTCAAAGATTATATCATGATTATTAACATGATCTCATATAAAGTGATGCCTAATGTCAATATGTTTAGTTCTAAAGTGGTGAATATGATTTTTCGTTAAATATATTGCACTTGTGTTATCACACTTTATAGGTATATTCTTCAGGTGAATTCTATAATCCTCTAAAGTGTTTTTCATCCATATAACTTGAGCACAACAAGCACCTGCTGCAATATACTTAGCTTCGGTTGTGGATAACGCAACCGAGTTTTGTTTCTTAGAGGATCAAGAGACAAGTTTGTGTCCTAAAAATTGACATGTTCTGGATATGATTTTTCCATCTATTTGATAGCCAGCAAAATCAGCATCAACATAACTAAGCAATTCAAATTTTTTTTATTTTGGATACCATAATTCTAGTTTAGGAGTTCCTTTTAGGTATCTAAAAATCCTTTTGACAACATTTAAATGAGATTGCTTGGGATTAGATTGAAACCTAGCACAAAATCCTATGCTAAACATGATATATGGTCTAGTTGCGGTGAGGTATAGTAAACTATCTATCTTACCCCTATAAACTTTTTTATCAAAGCTTTCTCCACCTTTGTCAGTGTTTAACTTAGTGGAGGTACTCATAGAAGTATTGATAGCCTTTGAACTATCTATATTAAATTATTTTAGTAAGTCTAATGCATATTTTGTTTGACTAATAAAAATATCATCATTAAGTTATTCGATTTGCAAGCCTAAAAAGAAAGTTAGTTCACCCATTAGGCTCATTTCAAACTCTAGATTCATACTCTTGACAAACGATTCGTATAAAGATTTATTTGTAGAACCAAAGATAATATCATCAACATATATTTGAATAATAAGAAATTTATTTTTAAAAATTTTAATAAATAGTATGGTATCGACCTTGCCTTTAGAGAAATTATTTTGAATAAGAAAGGAGCTAAGTCTCTCATACCAAGTTCTTGGGGCTTGTTTCAATCCATAGAGAGCTTTAGTCAATTTAAACACATGATTAGGGAAATTATCATTCTCAAATCTGGGAGGTTGTTCAACATATACTTCTACGGAAATAAAGCCATTAAGAAAAGCACTTTTAACATCCATTTGAAATAACTTAAAATTATTACTACTAGCATAGGAAAGGAGCATCCTTGTGGCTTCTAATCGTGCCACAAGAGTGAATGTTTCTTCATAATTGATACCTTATTCTTGGTTGAAACCCTTGGCTACTAGTCTAGCCTTACTTCTAACTATGATACCAAATTCATCTTGCTTGTTTCTAAAGACCCATTTAGTACTAATAACTAAATGGTCATTTGGCCTCGGAACAAGTTTCCATACCTCATTCCTCTCAAATTGGTTTAACTCTTCTTGCATTGTGATAACTCATGAATCATATTTCAAGGTTTTGTCAATGCATTTAGGCTCAATTTGAGAAAGAAATACGACATTGGCACAAAAATTCTTTAGAGAAGAACGAGTTTGAACCCCTTATGTGTCTCCTATGATTAGCTCCTTAGGATGAACATCTACATACTTTCATTCCTTGGGTAAGGATTGTTCGGAAGAAGATGCATCCAAGTTGCTAGATGGAGAAAAGATTTCATTTAAATTCAAAGTATCAAAATTAAGATCGTCATCAAAATCATTTTTCTTAACTTTAGAAACTTCATTAAGAATAATATGAATAAACTCTTCTATAACCAAAGTTCTTTTGTTAAAGATACGAAAGGCCTTAGAAATAAAAGAATAGCCAAGAAAAATCCCTTCATCAGATTTTGCATCAAACTTTCCTACGGCATCTTTTTCATTCAAGATAAAACATTTACACCCGAAAACTTAAAAATATGAAACGTTGGGTTTTTTATTGTTCCACAACTTATAAGAAGTTTTGGAAAGTAATGGTCTTACTAAGACCCTATTTATGACATAGCATACCGTATTTACGGCTTCGGCCCAAAAATATTTGGGTAGGCTATGTTCATTTAACATGGTTCTTGTCATTTCTTGTCATTTATATTTTTTCTTTCTTTCTACTTCTCCATTTTGTTGAGGATTTCTTGGAGTAGAAAAATTATGGTTGTATCCATTAGATTCACAAAAATCTTAAAAATCACGGTTTTGAAATTCACCACCATGATCACTTCGAATTGATGAAATCATAAAACCTTTTTCATTTTGAATAAATTTACAAAACTTAGAAAAATACCTAAAACAATCAATTTTGTGTGCCAAGAAGTAAGTCCAAGTGTATCTACTATAATCGTCCACGATGACAAAAGTGTATTTGCTACCTCCTAGGCTTGATGTTGCAATTGGTCCAAACAAATCTATATGGATCAACTACAATGGTCTAGAGGTGCTTATTTAATTCTTTGGTTTGAAACTATCTTTTATTTATTTTCTTAGTTGACATACATTACACACATTGTCTTTAACGAACTTAATATGAGGAATTTCTTTTATAAGTTCTTTAAATGAGATTTGAGAGATTAGTTTCATACTATCATGACCTAATCCCCTATGCCAAAGCCAAGCACCATCATTCAAAATCGAAAAACATATTTTATTACAAAGATCATCAAAATCTCTTACTCTTAGCTTGTGATGGTAAACATTTCTATAAAAATGATGACTTTTAGGAACCCATTTGACCTTAGGTGCCTCAAAAATCGATCGGCTTAATTTATCATTTTGCATGGAGTTCTTTACGGTTCCTTTAGGAACCCAAATCAATTTATGTAGACTACATTCCTTAAATGGACATTGATGAGCAACATGTCCAAATTTACAACAAAAATTACATTTGTTTCGGGGCGAAAATGCAAGGTTGGACCTTTAACAAAGTGTTAGGATTAAGAACGCACTAAGAGGGGAGAGGGGGGGAATTAGTGCAGCGGATAAAAAATATCAATTTCATAAAATCATTTCGTATGTTGAAAACTAAACTCGGAAATGCTTAACTTTGAAAGCGAAGTAAGAGCATAAAGATAACTTAAAGGCAGTGAACAATTAAAGAGGTTTGCAGTAAAGAATGATGCTCAAAGTAAATGTAAACCGAGATTTTAGAGTGGTTCGATCAATCATGACCTACATCCACTTCCGGCTTCCTCCTCCAATGAAGTCACCGGCATCCATTAGAGGCATTCCTTTAATAGTCGAAGGCCAACCACCATTTTACAACTTTTCTCCTTTTGACGGGCTTAGGAGGCAAGCCTTACAAGTTTTTACTCATCTCTTGAATGATCTCAACACTTAGAAGAAAGGAGGAGAACTCTAGCTTTTACAACAATTTTAAGCCCTCAAATACTCAAGATTAAAGCAAGTTTTCGGTACCCTTTCATGCAGGAAAGGATGAGGTTTATATAGGCCCCAATGAGTTTGAAAATAGAGCTCAAAAGTGTCCATTCCTGAATTTTCGGAGTCCTGGCGGTACTATCGCCATAATTGGGTGGTACCATCGCGTAGCACCTGACATTGGGCGGTACCACCGCCTGGCAGAGCTCGGAGACCGAGCTCTAGCGGTACCACCACTGGCAGCAATAACTACCAGCGGTACCAACACCCAGTCTGGGCAGTGCCACCGCCCAGAATTCCTGGGAGACCGAGTCTCTTGGGCGGTGCCACCGTCAGCCAAGAATTTTGGGTCCGAATGGGCTGTTCCATTCAGCCCAATTTGGGTCTGTTAAGGGCCCAATTGGCCCCTAATTAAGTTAGTGGGATCACCTCCCAATCCGAATTTAATCTATATACTAACTATGATAATTAAGACATCATTACTTGAATTCGTGTTCCGGTGCGTCAATCGCTTGTTTCAACGAGCTTTCGGCGAACTTCCGACGAACCCTCAGCGATGCTCCGACGGACTCCCAGCAAGCTCTTGGACTTCACGATGATCTTCTTAGTAAGTTCCGACGAGCTTCTTTGGCAAGCTCTTGGACTTCTTAGATGGTTCCCGTAGAACTTCCGACAAAATGTCCGGACTTCCGACGAACTCTCGAACTCCCAACGTGATCTTGGTCTTGACTCTGGCTCAACACCTGCTGCATGTCTTACTGCCATCATAGTTAATCCTGCACACTTATCTCAACATATAGATTAGATAAACAAATGACAATTGACTACATCATCAAAATCTGAGATTCAACAATCTCCCCCTTTTTGATGATGATAATCAATTGATGATGGAGTTAAACTTAACTCCCCCTATCTATATGCTATACTTAAGATAAGTCATTCTTGAATTCAAACTTATCAATACCCTCATCAAAGGCATGACATACATTTTCAAGTCTTATATTTCAAATGTGAAGGATAGCAATAATAGCAATTCATCATATGGTAAGATATCCATTTGTAAAATTACAAATTGAGCTCTAGATATCTTATCATTAATGCAAACATGTATAGCAATTCATTCTATCATCAATTTACCACATATTTCTCCCCCTTTTTCATCAACCAAAAGGAGAATGATTTAACAATGTATGCAAGTGTGGTAAAAAAAGATTCATATCATATTTCAACTTTGTAAAAAAATTTATATCAATTATATTTCAATTATTTATGATATGGTATCATTCACATGTTCTCACATAAAAGAGATAGCTTTCATTACTTCTTCCTTTTTATTTATCATTAACACTCTGCATGAAGGAGGAAAGTAAGAAGGAAAATCCATTGAGAACCAACTTCATTTTTCACAAGCTTCATTTTTCACAAGGATCAAAATATACATATGAAATTAAATCCTTGTAACTGTTTATCTAAAAAAAATTATTCCTTCATCAATAAGGAATTCATGTGAAAGAATCATTATATCAAATCCATTTCTCAATTAAAATTCACAAAAGATAAATCCATGAGAGATGCATTTGTCAATTAATTCCATGTTTCAAAAATTATTTAGTGATGGAGCATGGATATGCAATAAATTTGATATGGCATAGACTCATGAAAACTCCATTCAAGAAATACATTAAGTCTGGAAGAGAAACAAAATCATGCATTTGGATAATGTTTTGTCATAGCTTTTCAATCATAATTATGAAGGTAAAACATGCTCATCATCATGGAAATTTTTGGCATCAAGACACACAATTTCCAACATGTTATTGAAGCATATAATCATGTAAAATTTGTATCATAAGATTTTCAGCATTGAGTTTTTAAGTGATTGATCAAAGAGTCAAGAAAGTCCGAAAATAAATTCATGCATTCGGACAAGTCAACATTCCCAATTCTCTTATGATAAAATCAAATTGTTCTTCACTTAAAGGTTTTGTAAAAATATCGGCCAATTGATGTTTTGTATCAATAAACTCAAGGATTACATCATGATTAGTGACATGATCTCGTATAAAGTGATGCCTAATGTCAATATGTTTTGGTCTAGAGTATTAAATGAGATTCTTTATTAAACATATTACACTTGTGTTATCACATTTAATGGGAATATTTTTAAGATGAATTTTATAATCTTCTAAGGTGTTTTTCATGCACACAACTTGTGCACAGCATACGCTACTGCAATATACTCAGCTTCAGTTGTTGATAATGCAACCGAGTTTTATTTCTTGGATGACTAGGAAACAAGGGCATGTCTTAAAAATTGATATGTTCCTAATGTGTTTTTTCTAGCTAGTCTACATCCAACAAAATCCGCATCAGCATAAGCAATTAACTCAAAATTCTCGGATTTTGGACACCACAATCTTATATTTGTGGTTCCTTTAAGATATCTAAGTATTCTTTTAACTACTTTGAGATGAGATATCTTAGGATTAGATTAAAACCTAGCACAAAGTCCTACACTAAACATGATATCCAATCTGGTTGTAGTGAGGTAAAGTAAACTTCCTATCATACCCCTATAAGTTTTTTGATCAAAGCTTTCTCCACTTTTATCAATTTCTAACTTAGTGGAGGTGCTCATAGAAGTGTTGATAGCTTTTGAGCTATCCATATTAAACCTTTTTAGCAAATCTAAGACATATTTTGTTTGACTAATAAATGTGCCATTACTTAGTTGTTTGATTTGTAAACCTAAAAAGAAGGTTAATTCTCTTATCAAACTCATTTTAAATTCAAGACTCATACTCTTAGCAAATGATTCACAAAGAGATTCATTTGTGGAACCGAAAATAATATCATCAACATAAATTTGAATAATAAGAAAATTATTTTTAAATTTTTTGATAAACAATGTAGTATCGACCTTGCTTTTAGAGAAATTATTTTCAATAAGAAATGAACTAAGTCTCTCATACCAAGCCCTTGGGGCTTGTTTTAAACCATAGAGAGATTTAGTTAATACACATGATTAGGAAAACTATTATTCTTAAATCTGGGAGGTTGTTCAACATAAACTTCTTTAGAAATAAAGCCATTAAGAAAAGAACTTTTAACATCTATTTGAAACAACTTAAAATTATTACTACTAGCATAGGCTTCTAATCGAGCCACAAGAACAAGCTTCATCTTGCTTGTTTCTAAAGACCCATTTAGTACCAATAACTAAATGGTCATTTGGCCTAGGAACAAGCTTCCACACCTCATTTCTATCAAATTGATTTAACTCATCTTGCATTACGATAATCCATGAATTATCTTTCATGGCTTCGTCAATACATTTAAGTTCAATTTGTAAGAGAAAAGTGGTGTTGGCACAAACATTTTTAAGAGAAGAACGTGATTAAACCCTCTTAGATGTGTCTCATATAATTAGCTTCTTAGGATGAGCATCTACATACTTCCAATCCTTGGGTAAGGATGTTTCGAAAGTAGATGCATCGAAGTTGCTAGTTGGAGAAGGGGTTTCATTTAAATTCAAGGTATCAAAGTTAACATTATCATCAAAATTATTTTTCTTAATTTCGAAAATCTCATTAAAAATAATATGAATGGATTCTTCTATAATT
Source organism: Musa balbisiana (assembly GCA_004837865.1). Lineage (NCBI taxonomy): Eukaryota > Viridiplantae > Streptophyta > Magnoliopsida > Zingiberales > Musaceae > Musa > Musa balbisiana. The sequence continues at coordinate 20,908,019 of CM017197.1, forward strand.
AAAGTTCTTTTATTAAAGATACAAAATACTTTAGAAATCGAAGAATAGCTAAGAAAAATTCCTTCATCGAATTTTGTATCAAATTTTCCTAAGGCATCTTTTTCATTCAAGATAAAACACTTACACCCAAAAACTTTAAAATATGAAACATTGGGTTTTTTATTATTCCATAACTCATAAGGAGTTTTGGTGAGTAAGGGACTTATTAGAACTCTATTCATGACATAGCAAGCCGTATTTATGGTTTCGGCCCAAAAATATTTAGGTAGGCTATGTTCATTCAACATGGTTCTTGACATTTCTTGTAAATTTCTATTCTTTCTTTCTACTACTCTATTTTGTTGAGGATTTCTTGGAAGAGAGAAGTTGTGGTTGTATCCTTTAGATTAACAAAATTCTTGGAAATCATGATTTTGAAATTTACTACCGTGATCACTTCAAATTGATGAAATCATAAAATCCTTTTTATTTTGCACAAGTTTATAAAACTTAGTGAAATATCTAAAGCATTCACTTTTATGTTTCAAGAAATAAGTCCATGTGTATCTACTATAATCATCTACAATAACAAAGGCATATTTGCTACCTCCTAAGCTTGATGTAGAGATTGGTCCGAATAAATCCATATGGATCAATTGCAAAGGTCTAGAGGTGCTTATTTGATTCTTAATTTTGAAGCTATCTTTTATTTGTTTTCTTAATTGACAAGCATCACACACATTATCTTTGACAAACTTGATATGAGGAATTCCACTTACAAGTCATTTGGATGAAATTTGGGTGATTAGTTTTGTGCTAGCATGACCTAATCTCCTATGCCAAAGCCAAGCATCGTCATTCAAAACCGAAAAACACATTTCATTGCAAAGATCATTGATGTCAATAGTGTATATGTTATTTTATTTTAATGCAATCATAGATATGTTCTTGTGTGGTTTTTCAATAATACAAGTATTAGATTCGAATTTAACAATATATCCTTTATCACACAATTGACTAATGCTTAAGTGGTTATGTTTTAAACCATCAACTAACAAAACATCTTCAATAAAGAAGTTGGATTTGTTACCTATGGTTCCTTTGCCAATGATTTTACCCTTGTTGTTGTCTCCGAAGGTGACATTTCCTTTGTCTATGCCAGTGAGCTTAGAGAATTGAGATAGATCTCCAGTCATATGTCTTGAGCATCCACTATCAAGGTACTATCTCTGTTGAATCTCAGATTTTGATGATGAAGTCAATTGTCATTTATTATCTTATCCATATGTTAAGATAAGTGTGCAGGATTAACTACGATGAAAGTAAGACATGTAGCAGGAGTTGCGCCGAAATCAAGACTATGATCACGTTGGGGGTTCGAGAGTTCGATGGAAGTCCGGACGGTCATTTGAGGTTCTGCGGGAACAAATCCGAGAAGTCCAGGAGCTTGCCAAAGAAGCTCATCGGAACTCGCCAAGTGGATCGTCGCAAGTCCAGGAGTTTGTCGGAAGTCCACCGGAGCATCGCCGAGGGTTCGTCGGATGATCGCCGGAAGTTCGCCGGAAGCTCGACGGAGGAAGCGATTGACGCACCGGAGCAAGTTGCAGTAAATGTCTTGAAAATTATCGTAGTTAGCATGATGATTAAGTTAGAAATGGGAGGTGATCCCATTAACTTAATCTTGGGGCAATTGGGCCCTTGACAAACCCAAATTGGGCCGAATGGATCAGCCCATTCGGACCCAGATTCCCTGGCCGACGGTGGCACCGCCCAGCAGCCGAGACTCGGAGTGAGGCTGGGCAGTGGTACCGCCCCTGTCAGGCGGTGGCACCGCCTGGGCTCAGTCTCCGAGTGAGACTGGGCGGTAGCACCGCCCCTGTCAGGCGGTGGTGTCAGGCGGTGGCACCGCCCGAGCTCGATCTCTGAGCTCTGTCAGGCGGTAGTACCGCCCATTTATGGCGGTAGTACCGTCAGGACCCCGAAAACATGGGAATTAACATTTTTAAGCTCCAAATTCAAATTAGTTTGGGGCCTATATAAACCCCACCCTTTCAAGCATGAAAGGGCACCGAAACTTAGCATTTATTCTGAGATTTTGAGAGATTAAAGGTGTTGTAAAAGGCTAGAAGTTCTTCTCCCTCTTTTCTTCAAAGTTTTGATCATTCAAGAGAGGAGTGAAAAATCTGTAAGGGTTGTCTCCTAAGCCCGTCAAAAGGGGTGAAACTGTAAAAGGGTGGTTGGTCTTCGCCTATTGAAGGAAGGCCTCTAGTGGACGTCGGTGACCTCATCGGAGGAGGAAGCCAAAAGTGGATGTAGGTCAAGATTGACCAAACCACTCTAAATCTCGGTTTGCATTTACATTTTGTTCTCTATCTTAACTGCAACTACTTCCATAGCTTTACTTTAACTGCACTTTACTTGATCTTAAGTTAAAGCAATTTCCGAATCGACTTTCATACTGAAATCGTTCTTATTATTATACGAACGTCGTTTTAAATCGTCGAAAGTTTTCCGCTGCACTAATTCACCCCCCCGTCTTAGTGCTCTTGATCCTAACAATTGGTATCAGAGCGGGGTTAACTCTCAATCGGATTAAAACCCAAGAGAGATGGCTTACGTCGGAAATCAAGAGGGCCACTCTATTACACGTCCACCCATGTTCAATGGGACGGACTACACCTATTGGAAGACCCGAATGAGGATCTTCCTTATTTCAATGGATTTTGAACTTTGGAATCTTATCGAAAATGGATTTTCGAAGTCTTCTCTTCCAATGATCGATTGGAATGAATTGGAGAAGAAGACTTTCGCTCTTAATGCAAAGGCTATGAATGCCTTATTTTGTGCGCTTGATAAAAATGAGTTCAATCGTGTTTCGGTTTGTGAAACCGCATTTGATATTTGGCATACACTCGAAGTGACTCACGAAAGCACAAGTAGAGTGAAAGAGTCAAAAATCAATCTTTTGATACATTCTTTTGAACTTTTCCGAATGAAACCGAGCGAGACTATTGGCGATATGTACACCCGTTTCACGGATGTCATCAATGGTCTAAAAGGACTCGGCAAAAGTTTTTCGGATTTTGAGATCGTAAATAAGATTCTAAGATCCCTTCCTAAGAGTTGGGACCCTAAAGTCACTGCTATTCAAGAGGCTAAAGATCTAAACAATTTCCCTCTTGAAGAATTAATCGGGTCATTAATGATCTACGAAATGACTTGCAAAGCTCATGAAGAGCAAGAAGACATCCTTCCAAAGAACAGGAAGGATATGACACTTAGAACTTTCGAAGACCACTTGAGAGAAAACTCAAGTGATGAAGATTGTGACGATGACTTGGCACTTCTAACAAGGAAATTCAAAAAATTCATTAAAAGAAACAAGTTTAAAAATGACTCAAAAAATAAATTTGAACCCAAAAAGGACCAAGTTATTTGCTACGAATGCAAGAAGCCGGGACACTACAAAAGTGATTGTCCCCAAGCCAAGAAGAGAACACCAAAGAAGAAGGCACTCAAAGCAACGTGGGATGACTCAAGCGCATCCGAAGAAGAGGAGTCCAACACTGAGCAAGTTGCTCATTACGCCCTAATGGCCATCGGAGATGAGGTAACAAATTTAATTGATGCAGATTTATCATTTGATGAATTACTAAATGCCTTCCATGACTTATTTGATGAATGCAAAACTATTAGTAGAAAATACAAATTGCTAAAAAAGGAGCATGATAGTCTTACTTGTAATTTCGATAAATTAGAAATTCAATATCATGATAGTTTAGCTCCATGTAAAAAATGTCATGATCTAGAAACTCTCCAAAAGGAGAACTTACTACTTAAGGACACCTTGAAGAAATTCGAGGTTGGTAGCAAGTCTTTGAATATGATCCTTACAAATAAGGGTCATGTTCCTAAAAGAAGTGGAATCGGATTTGTGAGAAGTCCTCACCAAAATCCAACCACCTTCATTAAAGGCCCTATCTTATATATTCGGCACCAAAGCAAATGCAACTTTTGTTGCAAACATGGACATAGAACTTATCATTGTCCACTCAAGAAAGTTAGTCTAAACAAATTGATTTGGGTTCCTAAAGGAACCACGATAAATTCTATACAACATGATAAACAATTTAGATCAGTGTTTGAGGCACCCAAAAGTAAATGGGTACCTAAAAATCATCCTTTCTTATAGAAACATACATCATCACAAGCTAGGAGCAAGAGATGGTACCTTGATAGTGGATGCTCAAGGCATATGACCGGAGATCCATCTCAATTCTCTAAACTCACTAGCATAGACGAAGGCTATGTCACCTTCGGAGACAACAACAAGGGTAAAATCATTGGCAAAGGAACCATAGGTAACAAATCCAACTTCCTTATTGAAGATGTTTTGTTAGTTGATGGTTTAAAACATAACCTCTTGAGCATTAGTCAATTGTGTGATAAAGGATATGTTGTCAAATTCGAATCTAATGCTTACATCATTGAAAAACCACACAAAAACACATCTATGATTGCATTAAAACAAAATAACGTATACACTATTGACATCAATGATATTTGTAATGAAATGTGTTTCTCGGTTTTGAATGAGGATGCTTGGCTTTGGCATAGGAGATTAGGTCATGCTAGCATGAAACTAATCACTCAAATATCATCCAAAGAACTTGTAAGAGGAATTCCTTATATCAAGTTCATCAAAGATAATGTGTGTGATGCTTGTCAATTAGGAAAACAAATTAAGGGTAGTTTCAAATCTAAGAATCAAATAAGCACCACTAGGCCTTTACAATTGATCCATATGGACTTGTTTGGACCTATCTCTACATCAAGTCTAGGTGGTAGCAAATACACTTTCGTCATTGTAGATGACTATAGTAGATACACATGGACTTATTTCTTAAAATATAAAAATGAATGCTTTAGATATTTTACCAAGTTTTGCAAACTGGTCCAAAATGAAAAGGGTTCTATGATTTCGTCAATTAGAAGTGATCATGGTGGTGAATTTCAAAACCATGATTTTCAAGAATTTTGTGAATTTAATGGATATAATCATAACTTCTCTACTCCAAGAAATCCTCAACATAATGGAGTAGTAGAAAGAAAAAATAGAAATTTACAAGAAATGGCAAGAACCATGTTGAATGAACATAGCCTACCCAAATATTTTTGGGCCGAAGCCGTAAACACTGCATGCTATATTTTGAATAGAGTTCTAGTAAGACCCTTACTCACCAAAACTCCCTATGAGTTGTGGAACAACAAAAAACCCAATGTTTCATATTTTAAAGTTTTTGGGTGTAAGTGTTTTATCTTGAATGAAAAGGATGCCTTAGGAAAATTTGATGCTAAATCCGATGAAGGAATTTTCCTTGGTTATTCTTCGGTTTCTAAAGCTTTTCGTATCTTCAATAAAAGAACTTTAATTATAGAAGAATCCATTCATGTTGTTTTCAATGAGATTTCCGAAATCAAGAAAAATGATTTTGATGATGATGTTAATTTTGATTCTTTGAATTTAAATGAAACCCCTTCTCCAACTAGCAACTTGGATGCATCCACTTCCGAAACATCCTTACCCAAGGATTGGAAATATGTAGATGCTCATCCTAAGGAGCTAATTCTAGGAGACACATCTAAGGGGGTTCAAACACGTTCTTCTCTTAAAGAATTTTGTGCCAACGCCGCTTTTCTCTCCCAAATTGAACCTAAATGTATTGACGAAGCCATGAAAGATGATTCATGGATTATCACAATACAAGATGAGTTAAATCAATTTGAGAGAAATGAGGTGTGGAAGCTTATTCCTAGGCCAAATGACCATTTAGTTATTGGTACTAAATGGGTCTTTAGAAATAAGCAAGATGAAAATGGTATCGTGGTTAAAAACAAGGCTAGATTAGTAGCCAAAGGTTTCAACCAAGAAGAAGGTATCGATTACGAAGAAACCTTCGCTCCTGTGGCTAGATTAGAAGCCATAAGGATGCTCCTTGCCTATGCTAGTAATTTTAAGTTATTTCAAATGGATGTTAAAAGTGCTTTTCTTAATGGCTTTATTTTCGAAGAAGTTTATGTTGAACAACCTCCCGGATTTAAAAATAATAGCCTCACTAATCATGTGTTTAAATTAACTAAAGCTCTCTATGGTTTAAAACAAGCCCCAAGGGCTTGGTATGAGAGACTTAGTTCTTTTCTTATTAAAAATAATTTTACAAAAGGCAAGGTTGATACTACATTGTTTATCAAGAATTTTGAAAATAATTTTCTCATTGTTCAGATTTATGTTGATGATATTATCTTTGGTTCTACAAACGAATCTCTTTGTGAATCCTTTGCTAAAACCATAAGTCTAGAATTTGAAATGAGTTTGATGGGAGAATTAACCTTTTTCTTAGGCTTACAAATTAAGCAACTAAGAAATGACATCTTTATTAGTCAAACTAAATATGCTTTAGATTTGCTAAAGAGATTTAATATGGAAAGCTCAAAAGCTATTAACACTCCTATGAGTACATCCACTAAGTTAGAAGTTGATGAAAGTGGAGAAAGCTTCGATCAAAAAACTTATAGGGGTATGATAGGAAGTTTACTTTACCTCACTGCAACTAGACCAGATATCATGTTCAGTGTAGGACTTTGTGTTAGGTTTCAATCGAACCCTAAGATATCTCATCTCAAAGCGGTTAAAAGAATACTTAGATATCTTAAAGGTACCACAAATCTAGGATTATGGTATTCGAAAACCGAGAAGTTTGAGTTAATTGCTTATGCTAATGCAGATTTTGCTGGATGTAGATTAGATAGAAAAAGCACATCAGGAACATGTCAATTTTTGGGACATGCTCTTGTTTCCTGGTCATCTAAGAAACAAAACTCGGTTGCACTATCAACAACCGAAGCCGAGTATATTGCAGCTAGTGCATGCTGTGCACAAGTTGTGTGGATGAAAAACACCTTAGAAGATTATAAAGTTCATCGTAAAAATATTACCATTAAATGTGATAACACAAGTGCTATATGTTTAACAAAGAATCCCATTCAACACTCAAGAACAAAACATATTGATATTAGACATCACTTTATACGAGATCATGTCACTAATCATGATATAGTTATAGAGTTCATTGATACTAAACATCAACTAGCTGATATTTTTACAAAGCCTTTGAGTGAAGAACAATTTAATTTCATTAGAAGAGAATTAGGAATGTTAATGTGTCCGAATGCTTAAACTCATTAAATCTATTTTTCAGACTTTCTTGATTCAATAATCAAATCACTCAATTGCTATGATGATTTTACATGATTACATGCCTTAATAATATATTGGAAATTATGTGTTTTGGATATAAAAATTTCCATGATAATGAGCATGATTTATCTTCATGATTATATTGGAAAATCTATAGCAAAACCTTGTCCGAATGCATGAAAGTGTTAAATTTTATTTTCGGATTTTCTTGATACCTTATTCTCTTCCAAACTTAATGTAGCTCTCATAAGCATATGTCATATCGAGTTTGATTCATATCATTGATTTTTGACATATGAAATCAATTAGCAAATACATCTTTCATAGGCTTATAATGTGAAAAATATTTTCAAGAAATGGATTTGATAAAATGATTCCTTCTTATAATTTCCTTCTTGAAAAAGGAAGATTTTTTTTACTTGCAAGGATATTGATTCACATACATATCTTGATCCTTGTAAAAATGAAGGGTGATTTAATCTTTCCTTGAGATGTTTGTATAATTGGTATCCTATCACTCATTGTTGAAAAATTACCAATCACTCACTTGTGTTTAAAATTTGCTTATATCGTTCTCCTTTTTGTTGATGACAAAGGGGGAGAAATATATGAATTGATGCTATGAGTGCCATATTTGAATTTGCATTATGTTAAAAAGCTTGCATCGAAATATATGGTAAATTCATGATAGAAATGCTATTATTGCTAAACACTTTGAAATATTTGCATTATGTTAAGATATCAAGAACTTGTATCGTAATTTTACATGTTGATATCTTACCATATGATGAATTGCTACCATTACTATCATTCACATTTGAAATGTAAAACTTGAAAAAGGATGTCAAGCCTTGACATCATTTTCAGAGAGATACATCATGATAGGAATCATGATGAAAGTATTGATAAGGTAACAATCTTAACTTATCAATATGTCTCTTGAATTCAAAGGCTTCGAATTCAAGAATGACTTATCTTGAGTATGGCATATAGATAGGGGGAGTTAAAGTTAACTCCGTTATCAATTGATTGTCATCATCAAAAAGGGGGAGATTGTTGAATCTCGGATTTTGATGATGAAGTCAATTATCATTTATTATCTAATCCATATGTTAAGATAAGTGTGCAGGATTAACTACGATGAAAGTAAGACATGCAGCAGGAGTTGCGCCGAAATCAAGACTATGATCACGTTGGGGGTTCGAGAGTTCGATGGAAGTCCGGACGGTCATCGGAGGTTCTGCGGGAACAAATCCGAGAAGTCCAGGAGCTTGCCAAAGAAGCTCATCGGAACTCGCCAAGTGGATCGTCACAAGTCCAGGAGTTTGCCGGAAGTCCGCCGGAGCATCGCCGAGGGTTCGTCGGATGATCGCCGGAAGTTCGCCGGAAGCTCGACGGAAGAAGCGATTGACGCACCGGAGCAAGTTGCAGTAAATGTCTTGAAAATTATCATAGTTAGCATGATGATTAAGTTAGAAATGGGAGGTGATCCCATTAACTTAATCTTGGGGCAATTGGGCCCTTGACAGACCCAAATTGGGCCGAATGGATCAGCCCATTCGGACCCAGATTCCCTGGCCGGCGGTGGCACCGCCTGGGTCGGCGGTGGCACCACCCAGCAGCCAAGACTCGGAGTGAGGCTGGGCGGTGGTACCGCCCCTGTTAGGCGGTGGCACCGCTTGGGCTCAGTCTTCGAGTGAGACTAGGCGGTAGCACCGCCCCTGTCAGGCGGTGGCACCGCCTGGGCTCAGTCCCGAGTGAGACTGGGCGGTAGTACCGCCCCTGACAGGTGGTGGTACCGCCGAGCTCGGTCTCCGAGCTCTGTCAGGCGGTAGTACCGCCAGGACCCCGAAAACATGAGAATTGACATTTTTGAGCTCCAAATTCAAATCAGTTTGGGGCCTATATAAACCCCACCCTTTCATGCATGAAAGGGCACCGAAACTTAGCATTTATTCTGAGATTTTGAGAGCTTAAAAGTGTTGTAAAGGCTAGACGTTCTTCTCCCTCTTTTCTTCAAAGTTTTGATCATCAAGAGAGGAGTGACAAATCTGTAAGGGTTGTCTTCTAAGCCCGTCAAAAGGAGTGAAAACTGGCCAAAAGTGGATGTAGGTCAAGATTGACCGAACCACTCTAAATCTCGGTTTGCATTTACATTTTGTTCTCTATCTTAACTGCACTTTACTTGATCTTAAGTTAAAGCAATTTCCGAATCGACTTTCATACCAAAATCGTTCTTATTATTATACGAACGTCGCTTTAAATCGTCGAAAGTTTTCCGCTGCACTAATTCACCCCCCCCCCCTCTTAGTGCTCTTGATCCTAACAATCTCTTGCTCCTAGCTTGTGATGGTATATATTACTATAAAAGAGGATGATTTTTAGGTACCCATTTGACCTTGAGTGCCTCAAAAATTGGTCTAAATTGCTTGTCATGTTGCATGAAATTTTTTACGGTTCCTTTAGGGACCCAAATCAGTTTGGGGCCTATATAAACCCCACCCTTTCATGCATGAAAGGGCACCGAAACTTAGCATTTATTCTGAGATTTTGAGAGCTTAAAAGTGTTGTAAAAGGCTAGAAGTTCTTCTCCCTCTTTTCTTCAAAGTTTTGATCATTCAAGAGAGGAGTGAAAAATCTGTAAGGGTTGTCTTCTAAGCCCGTCAAAAGGAGTGAAACTGTAAAAGGGTGGTTGGCCTTCGCCTATTGAAGGAAGGCCTCTAGTGGACGTCGGTGACCTCATCGGAGGAGGAAGCCAAAAGTGGATGTAGGTCAAGATTGACCGAACCACTCTAAATCTCGGTTTGCATTTACATTTTGTTCTCTATCTTAACTGCAACTACTTCCATAGCTTTACTTTAACTGCACTTTACTTGATCTTAAGTTAAAGCAATTTCCGAATCGACTTTCATACCAAAATCGTTCTTATTATTATACGAACGTCGCTTTAAATCGTCGAAAGTTTTCCGCTGCACTAATTCACCCCCCCCCCCTCTTAGTGCTCTTGATCCTAACAATCTCTTGCTCCTAGCTTGTGATGGTATATATTACTATAAAAGAGGATGATTTTTAGGTACCCATTTGACCTTGAGTGCCTCAAAAATTGGTCTAAATTGCTTGTCATGTTGCATGAAATTTTTTACGGTTCCTTTAGGGACCCAAATCAGTTTGTTAGGACTAACCTTCTTGAATGGACAATGATAAGTTCTATGTCCATGTTTACAACAAAGGTTACATTTATTTTGGTGTGAAATATGTAAGATAGGGTCTTTAATGAAGGTGGTTGGATTCTGGTGAGAGCTCCTCACAAATCCGATTCTACTTCTTTTATGAATGTGACCCTTATTGGTAAGGATCATGTTCAAGGACTTGCCATCAATCTCAAATTTCTTTAAGGTATCCTTGAGTAGCAAGTTCTCCTTTTGAATTATTTCTAAATCATGGCATTTTATACATGGAGCTAAACTATCATTATGCTCAATTTTTAATTTATCGAAATTACTAACAAGAGTATCATACTCCTTTTTTAACAATTTATATTTTCTACTAATTTTTTTGTATTCATCAAATAAATCATGAAAAGCATTTAATAATTCATCAAATGATAAATCTACATTAATTAAATTTGTTACCTCCTCTCCAATGGCCATTAGTGCATAATGAGCAACTTACTCGGTGTTGGGCTCCTCTTCTTCGGATGCGCTTGAGTCATCCCATGTTCCTTTGAGCGCCTTCTTCTTTGGTATTCTCTTCTTGGATTGGGGACATTCACTTTTATAGTATCCCAACTTCTTGCATTCGTAGCAAATTACTTGGTCCTTTTTTTATTCAAATTTATTTTTAGTGTCATTTTTAAATTTGTTTTTTTAATGAATTTTTTGAATTTCCTTGTTAAAAGTGTCAAGTCCTCATCACTTGGGTTTTCTCTCAAGTGGTCTTCTTGAGTTCTAAGTGTCATATCCTTCCTGTTCTTTGGAAGGGTGTCCTCATACTCTTCATGAGCTTTGCATATCATTTCGTAGGTCATTAGTGACCCAATTAATTCTTCAAGAGGAAAGTTGTTTAAATCTTTGGTCTCTTGAATGCCCGTGACTTTAGGGTTCCAACTCTTTGGAAGGGATCTTAGAATTTTATTAACGAGCCCGAAATCCGAAAAACTTTTACCGAGTCCTTTTAGACCATTGACGACATCCGTAAAACGGGTGTACATGTCTCCTATGGTCTCACTTGGTTTTATTCGAAAAAGTTCATAAGAATGTACTAAAAAGTTGATTTTTGACTCTTTCACTCTACTAGTGCCTTCGTGAGTCACTTCGAGTGTGTACCAAATATCAAATGCAGCTTCACAAATCGAAACACGATTGAACTCATTTTTATCTAGTGCACAAAATAAGGCATTTATAGACTTTGCATTTAGAGCAAAAGTCTTCTTCTCCAATTCATTCCAATCGATCATTGGAAGAGAAGACTTTTAAAATCCATTTTCTACAATATTCCAAAGCTCAAAATCCATGGAAATAAGGAAGATCCTCATTCGAGTCTTCCAATAGGTGTAATCTGTCCCATTGAACATGATTGGACATGTAATAGAGTGACCCTCTTGGTTTTCGACAAATGTCATCTCTCTTGGGTTTTAATCCAATTGAGAGTGAACCTCGCTCTGATACCAATTGTTAGGATCAAGAGCGCACTAAGAGGGGGGGTGAATTAGTGCAGCGAATAAAAAATATTGGTTTCGAAAAATCTTTTCATACGATGAAAATCAAACTCGAAAATGCTTAACTTTGAAGGTGAAGTAAGAGCGTAAAGATAGCTTGAAGGCAATAAATAATTAAAGAAGTTTGCAGTAAAGAATGATGCTCAAAGTAAATGCAAACCGAGATTTTAGAGTGGTTCGGTCAATCGTGACCTACATTCACTTTCGGCTTCCTCCTCCGACGAGGTCACCAGCGTTCACTAGAGGCCTTGCTTCAATAGGCGAAGGTCAACCACCCTTTTACAGCTTTTCTCCTTTTAACGGGCTTAGGAGGCAAGCCTTACAAGTTTTCGCTCCTCTCTTGAATGATCTCAACACTTAGAAGAAAGAAGTAGGAGAACTCTAGCTTTTACAACACTTTTAAGCCCTTAAATACTCAAGATTAAAGCAAGTTTTCGGTACCCTTTCATGTAGGAAAGGATGGGGTTTATATAGGCCCTAATGAGTTTGAAAATGGAGCTCAAAAGTATCCATTCCCGGATTTCCAGGGTCCTGGCGGTACCACTGCTTGGCACCTAACACTGGGCGGTACTATCGCTCAGTCTGGGTGGTACCACCTCCCAGATTTCCTGGGAGACTGAGTCTCCTAGGCGGTGCCATCGTCGGCCAGGAATTCTGAGTCCGAATGGACTGTTCCATTCGGCCCAATTTGGGTATGTTAAGGGCCTAGTTGGCCCTTGATTAAGTTAGTGGGATCACCTTCCAATCCTAACTTAATCTACATACTAACTACGATAATTAAGACATCATTACTGTAATTTGTGTTCTGGTGTGTCAATCGCTTCTTCCGGTGAGCTTCCGACGAACTTCCGGTGAACATCCGACGAACCCTCGGTAATGCTCCGACGGACTCCCAGCAAGCTCTTGGACTTCGCGATGATCTTCTTGGTGAGTTTCGATGAGCTTCTTTGGTAAGCTCTTGGACTTCTTGGATGGTTCACGCAAAACTTCTGATGAAACGTCCGGACTTCCGATGAACTTTCGAACTCCCAATGTGATCTTAGTCTTGACTCTGGCTCAACACTTGCTACATGTCTTACTGCCATCGTAGTTAATCCTGCACACTTATCTTAACATATAGATTAGATAAACAAATGACAATTGACTTCATCATCAAAATCCGAGATTCAACACAAAGATGGTTGGATTTTTATGAGTATTACTCATAAAGCCGATTCCATCTCTTCTATGAACATGATTTTTGCTTGCAAGAATCATATTTAAGGATTTACTACCTATTTCAAAATTTTCTAAGGTTTAATGTAGTTGTAAATTTTCCATTTTAAGCGTTTCTAATTCATCGCATTTTGTGCAAGGAGCTAAATTATCATCATGCTCAATTTTTAGTCTATCAAAATCACTAATAAGAGAAGCATGCTCCTTTTTTAACAATTTATATTTTTTACTAACTAATTTACATTCATCAAATAATTTATGAAAAGTATTTAGTAATTCATCAAAAGATAAATTTACATCTAATAAACTGCTTACCTCATCTCCAATAGCCATTAGCACGTAGTGAGCAACTTGCTCTGTGTTTGTTTGCTCCTCTTCTTCGGATGCACTTGAGTCGTCCCACATTACTTTAAGGGCCTTCTTCTTCTTTAGTTGTTTCTTCTTTACTTAGGGACATTCACTTTTGAAATGTCCTAACTTCTTATATTCATAATATATGATTTGTTCTTTCTTGGGTTCAAATTTATTTTTAGTATCATTTTTATTCCTTTTTATGAATTTTTTGAACTTTCTTATCCAGAGTGCCAAGTCATCATTATAGTCCTTATGACTTGAATTTTCTTTCAAGTGGTCTTCTTGAGTTCTTAGTGTCATATCCTTCTTGTTCTTTGGAAGGTTGTTCTCAAGCTCTTCATGAGCATTGCAAGTCATCTCATAGGTCATTAGTGACTTGATAAGTTCTTTGAGAAGAAAGTTGTTTAAATCCTTGGCCTCTTGAATGACTGTTACTTTAGGGTCTCAACTCTTTGGAAGGGATCTCAAGATTTTATTAACAAGTTAGAAATTAGAAAAACTTTTACCAAGTCCTTTTAGACCATTGACGACATCCGTAAATCGGGTGTACATGTCTCCAATAGTCTCACTCGGTTTCATCCGAAACAACTCAAAAGTATGGACTAAAAGATTAATTTTTAACTCCTTTACTCTATTAGTGCCTACGTGAGTAACTTTGAGTGTGTACAATATATCAAAAGTCATTTCATAAATTGACACTCGAGTGAACTCGTTTTTATCCAAGGCACAAAACAAGACATTCATAGCCTTAGCATTTAAAGTGAAAGTCTTCTTCTCAAACTCATTCTAATTATTCATTGGAAGAGATGACTTTTGAAAGCCATTTTCTATAATGTTCCATAATTCGAAATCCATAGAAATTAGAAAAATCCTCATTCTAGTCTTCCAATAAGTGTAATCCATTCCATTAAACATGGGCGGACGAGTAATTGAGTGACCCTCTTGGTTGCTGGCAAATGTCGTCTCTCTTGGGTTTCAAACCAAATGAGAGCGACCTTGCTCTGATACCAATTGTTAGGATCAAGAGCAACACTAAGAGGAGGGTGAATTAGTGCAGTAGAAAAATTGTTGGTTTCGAAAAATATTCATTTCGATTAAATCCATTTTGGAAAGATATTGAACTTGAAAGTGTTCGTAAGAGTATAAAGAAAAAGTTAAGGAAAATTGCAGTAATATAAATTACTCAAATAGAAATGCAAACCAGAATTTAGAGTGGTTCGATCAAAGTGACCTATATCACTTCTGATTCCTCCTTCGTCGAGGTCACCGGTGTCCACTAATAGCCGTCCTTCAATAGACCAACCATCTTTTACAACTCTTTCTCCTTTTACCGGGTTTAGGAGATAACCTTTACAAGCCTCACTCCTCTTTCTTGGATGGTTACAAAGTTAAGAGAAGAAGGGGAGGACTCTTTCTCACTTTTACAGCACTTTAACATTATAGGAATTCAAGATTATGTTAACACTTTTGTGTCCTTTCATGTAGAAAAGGGTGAGGTATTTATAGGCCCTAATGACTTCAGAATTGGAACCAAAAAGTGTCACATCCCTGGATTTTGAGGTACTGGCAGTACCCACCATTATTAGGCGGTACTATTGCCTGCAGACTGACACTAGGTGGTACCACTACTCAGTCTGGGCTGTACAACCGCTTGACAGGGGCAGTACCACCGGCTGACAGCATTAATTATCGGTGGTACCACCGCCTAGAACACTTAGGAGACTGAGTCCCAAGCAATGTTATCGTCGGCCATGATTTCAGGTGCTAAATGGGCTGTTCAATCTGGCCTAATTCAACCTTGTTTACGACCCATTTGGCCTTCTAATTGAGTTATGGGATCACCTCACAATCCTCACTCAACTAATATTCTAACTATGATTAAGGTAAGCAATTAGTCTGGTATGTCGATTTTTCTCTCGATGATCCTCCAGCGAACTTCTCGACGAGTCTTCCGACACGCTTCCGGCGAACTCCCGACGATCTTCCGACGAGCTTTCGGTGACGAACTCTCGATGAACTCTTAACGATCTTTAGACGAGCTCTCGACAAGCTCCCGACATGCTTTCGGTACATTGTCCAAATCTTCGACTCCGGCCCATCATATGCTTTATGCCTTATCGCTATCGTAGTTAATCCTGCACACTTATCTCAACACATATATTAGGTCAAATGATTTACTAATTGATTTCATCATCAAAATCTGAGATTCAACAACTTATATCAAGATCTATGTGTGCAGCGGTGCATCTCCATGCCCTGTGATCGTCTATCTCGTCCTCATCGGTTCCGTCGGCATCTCAACGCATCTCCATGCATCGCGATTGTCCATCTCGTGGGTCTCGCTATCGCTTTCACACTCTTGCTGCACCTCCTCGTATGATTACAACTTAATCATAGGCACACATGCCCGACAATAAACGAAAAATAAAATAGAGGCTCGCAGGCTCCAATAATAATAATCACAAGTACACACACATCACACGATCCATGATCATCCATCCACATCATACATCACATGTACATATCATCATCATATAGGACTACTAAATAATAATTAATTAATTAATTAAACTTTTTAATTAATTAATATTTTCTGAAATCAGGGATATGTAGCAAATTTTTTGAATTATAAGGGGTATTTTGGTAATTTGGACAAAGGGACAGAATTGAAATTTCTTAAATTCATAGGGGCAAAACTATCTTTTGCCCAGAAAACCCTAAATCCCTATCCTTGCTACTTGCTACGACCGTCGCCACCCTACCGGCGATGGCCCTCTATGGCGGGGGCTGGGGGGCGAGGGCGCCGCCCCTGCCCGCAGGCGGCTCGCCTGTGGGCAGCACCATTGCTGTAGGTGGGAGCCCTTGCGGGCAGCTCTGCTCGCGAGCGCAACGCCCACAGGCGTCGTTGCCCTATGGGAGCCTTAGTTGGGGCTTGCGCGTAAGCCCAACGGCGGTAAGCGTTGCCTGCGCCCGTGCACAAGCGGCTGCCGTTGGCGTGCCCCGCCCCTACAGGCCTAGCACCCGTAGGCACCGCCCTTGTGCCCGACTGCAATTCCCATGTGCAGACGGCTTGCTCGCGAGCCCAACGCCCGCATGCACCGCCCACTAATGTGCACGCAGGCAATCATTGGCCAGGATTCTACATGCAGATTGTAACACTACCATCTACGAGGGCAGCAAGGGCAACAAGGGCAGCAATAATTGCTGCCCTTTCTCGCTTTTACGTCAATGATTTTGACGTCAAAAGTTTCTTCAAAACACAACACACATAATTCAAAACTAATATTTCGCATGAACAACCTAGCTCTAATACCATTGATGGGAAATCTAGGGGTGACATCATATGCATAGTGAAAGAATATTAAAAATAAAATATCTAATTTCCCAAAAGATGTGTTTGTCATTGTGCGATGATTGGTGCACAAAAATTGTGAAGCTTAAAATTACATATATGAAAGATTGTATTACCTAGGGAGATCGTATATTTCTGAATCCTTGTAGATCTCTAAGAGAGGGTGAAGGAGGTTAAGCGTCCTCCTCTCTAGCGGTGATCCACACAGTAGGATTGCGACGATACTCCTCAAAACTCTAAGCTTGTTATATGAGGAGGAGAAGGAGAGGAGAATAGGAGAGGCAACCCAAAAAGCTCTAGCCTATGAACCATTGGTTCCCTCCTATTTATAGAGGTCTCCTGTCAACTTAACCACAATGGATCCTACCATATTGGGCATTGGATCTCCATCCAACTATCTAAGCCTATTAGATTAGTGAATCTCTATCCAATAATCTCTCATTGGCTCTTATTGGATCTCATCCATAGGATCTAGTAATTCATGGGCTTATTGGATATCCAATAAGAAATGGGCTATGACGGATATCTAATATCCGAACCTATACTCATCACAATGCGTACCATATATGTGTGACCCTCTAGGCCCAATATCGAGCTAGTCGTGATTCATACTTGTCAGAACTCTTTCTAGCTTAGTAAATTATTATCCCCATAATAATTCACTCGACTCATCGACTACGGACGTACTAGGCCACTACGTCGTAGTCCTTAGACGATACAAGGGAATCCAATCTATTGGACCTGTCTGTCCTCAGTTACCATGTACCTATTATCCCTCATCCATCTAATATCCCAAAGACCATATACCGAGCATGGTGCTATCAAACCCATACGGTTTTTACTCGAGTCTCGCTCTAATCGGATTCTCCCAAAGAACTCTTTCTCTCTCAATCCGAATGACCCTAGCTAGGGATTTGTCTAAGCAAGAAAACATAGGATATTTCTCTCATGACACCGAGAGTAGATGATCTTCTATCACCACTCAATAGTCCTCGTAAGGTTGGCTACCACTCTCGATGACGAGCTAGGCTAGATCTGGAACCTCCAAACCTATAAGTCTAGTATTAAAGAATAGAGTATTTATATAAGACATCCTTCGTGTCTCAAGTTTAAGGACTAGATGCACCACTGGGACTATAGAATCATTGTCTAACAATACGGCATCATTAACCATCTAATATTCCGTAAGCAAATCAATTAGTGAACTTATTCCCCAATGAGCACTTGTACTGTAACCATAGTGTCTCCACACGAGCAGCTATGAGACCAGCTGCATCCATCATATGAATGGGTATACAACACACTAGTCTATCCGGTTATCTCGATGTCCCTCTCGAGTAACCTATGACCAGGATTATTTAGGATCTGTGTTTAAAGGCGAGTCGATCTCATTATCATAATCTCATCATGATCCGATTCCCATTGCATAGATCCATGAACATCACAATATATTCAAGCAACACGCAATATAAAGTGATAAAATGCCAAATAATAATAACAAAAAAAAGACTACATGTTAAGTCACACGTGCCATCACTAACGTGATTGATTTGTAGGGCACCTACGACTAGTAGTAATGATATGATTGGTTCCTTCAATATTCATGTTGCATGTAATAGTAAAATACTTATAATTCTATGAATTCAAAAGTTCTATCAATATGACATATTGATAGGGGGAGTTTGGTTTAAACTCTGTCATCAATTGGTTGTCATTATAAAAAAGGGGGAGATTGTTGAATCTAAAATTTTGATGATGAAACCAATTGATAGAGTTTATGATCTAATCTACGTTTTGAGTGACGTAGGACTAGCTTCGATCAAGGAGATGCAAATTTATTAAAGTATGAAGAATCAATGTTGGGCCGAAGTGGAACATGTCAGAAGATTGGATATCGAGCCGAAGGATCGATTGACGTGTCGGTAGAAGGCTTCGTGCCATGAGTTCGGGCATCGGGCCTAGAAGAGTATACATTATGCCAAGGAAATCAGAGTTACGGAGGTCAACGTGCCGATTGGGCAAAAGGCCGCAAAAGAGGACGATGCGCCAAAGGATTGGATGAAGAACCGATGAATCAATGACATGCCGAATTACATGTGATTAATGCTTTGTAATAATTGTCTAGATCGAAGTAGTCTTAGTTATAATTGAGTTTCCTTAGAATATAATTAAGATAACTCAATTATGGGCCAATTAGGCCCAAAGTGGGGCTGTTTTGGGCTAAGAGAAGGCTCATTCAATGACCCAAAAGTTGGGTCAGGTGGTGGCACCATCGGTCCAAATGATGGTATCGCTAGAGGCTCAGTCTCAAAGACAGTCTCCGAGATTATGTCAAGCAGTAGTACCGCTAGACTAGGTGGTGATACCGCCTAGACATAGTCTCCCAAACTACGTCAAGCAGTGCAGTAGTACCGCTAGACTAGGCGGTACCACTGCCCAATTTCAGTGCTATAGGCGGTGGTATCGCTAGAACCCGGGAAACTCAGGATGAGACCTTTTTTTGCTCTAATTTTGTATCCATTTGAGGTCTATAAATACCCCAGCTATTCTTGAATGGTATAGTAAGAATTTGAGCAGAAAAGGGTTGTTATTCTGAGTTAAAAAAGTGTTAAGTGTCCTCCTCTTTAAGTTTCAAGCTTAGTTTAAAAGAGGTGTGAGGTTTGTGAAGGTTGTCTCCTAAACCTGTGAAAAGGAGAAAGAGTTATAAGAGGGTAGTTGGTCTTCGCCCATTGAAGGAAGACCAGTAGTGAAAGCCGGTGGGCTTGAGTGAAGAGGAATCGGGAGTGGATATAGGTCACGACGACCGAACTATTATAAATATCTAGTTTGCATTTACTTTAAATTTTTTATTTTAATTATAAATTAATTTCTTACTTTTACTATACTTATGAATATGTTTCAAGTTAACATCTTTTTTATATCGATTTTCATCAAATGTATGAAGTTTCAAAACTGATATTTTTATCATAAGCACTAATTCACCCCGCCCCCACCCCCCTCTCCCCCCCCCCCACATTAGTGTTGGCTCGATCCTAACACTATTTACTATAGAGAAGTTTTTATCCTAATTATAATATTGATTTCTCGATATTTATAACTTGAGAATTTTTTTATGTGAATCAAGATATTTCATTATTTGTTCTCCTATGATTTTTTTGTTATTTACTAAAGAGGACATTTATCCAAATTAACCATGATATATCACTTGACTTCTTAAGGTTTATGACATGATTTTCATTATATAGTATTCTTTTATATTTATAGTTGTATACCTTATGTGATGCTTAAAGCATTGATGTAAAAAGAAAAAAATTATACCATTGTATTCTTCCTTTCTTTTTAACAATAACAAAGGGGGGAGAAAGATTTGCTAATTTGCAATCTTAAGCAAAAGTGATATTTTGCCTATTTCAGGAAGCAAAACTTGCAAACTTGCACATTGCAAAAAGAAGCAAGAATTACTAGCTTGCACACTTCAACAAGAAGCAAAAATTGTTATCTTGCATATCTCAAAAGGGAAGCAAAGCTTGCACAACTTGCTAAGTTTGCATGTTTTATAGTAAAGTAGAACTTGCATGTTTCAAAATATGCTAATTGCACTTTTCTTCTTTTTGTTGATGACAAAGTGGGAGAAGGTATGATGATTTGAATCATATATGGCATGATGCACTTTGATGTTTTGGAATTATAATTATGTATGCAATACTCATGATTTTATTACGATGATGTATATGATGCATTGCATATGATGTGATTCATGATTAAAATTATTTTAACTTGGATTTGAAAGTTATTATTTATTTGAATGATACTTTATTTCAATATGGCATATTGATATGGGGAGTTTAGTTTAAACTCTATCATCAATTGGTTGTCATTATCAAAAAGGGGGAGATTGTTGAATCTCAGATTTTGATGATGAAATCAATTGATAAAATTATGATCTAATATGTATTTAAGTGGCATAGGACTAACCTCGATCAAAGAAAGAAATTCAATTAAAGCAGGAAGAATTAAATATTAGGCTAGAGTGGAACATGTTAGAAGATTAGACGTCGGGCCAGAAGGACTTTGTGCCATAAGTTCAGGCATCGAGTCGAAGAATCAGACATTGCACCAAGGAGATCGGAAGTTGCAGGAATCAACATGCCGATTGGGTAATACGCTGAAAAGAGAGAACGATGTGCCAAACGATCAAATGAAGCGCTGGATAAACTAATGACATGCCAGACAACATAGGATTCATGCTTGTAGTCATGTGTCTAGATTAAGTTAGTTTAGGTTTAATTGAGTCAATTTTGGGATGAAACAATGTCAACTCAATTAAAGGCCAAATGGGCTTGAATCAAGACTAAGACTAAATTGAGCTTATTGTTTGGCTCATTCAGTGACCTGTAGCAGACTAGATTGAGCTGTAGCAGGGTTTGGCGGTGGTACTACTAGATTGAGTTGTAGTACTGCCTAGTGTCAGTGTCAAACTAGGTGGTGGTACCACTAGTTGTTAGTCTTGCAAACGGTGGTACCGTCCAATAATGGAGGTGGTACTACTAATACCCCGAAAATCCGAGATAAGACACATTTTAGCTCTATTTTTGAAGCCATTTGGAGTCTATAAATTCCCCAGCTATTCCTGCTTGAACTAGCAAGAATTAGAGTGGAAAGGGGAAAGAATACTTGAGAAAAAAAGTATTGAAAACTCTCTTAGGATTTAGAGTCTCTTCTTCCTAGAGTTAGAAGTTTTTTAAGGGAGGAGTGAGATCTAAAAAAGAGGTGTAAAAGTTCTCTCCTGAGCCTATCAAAAGGAGAAAGGGTTGTAAGAGTAATTGATCTTTGTCCGTTGAAAGAAGATCGGTAGTAGAAGTCGATGGCCTCGAGTGAAGAGGAATCAAGAGTGGACATAGGTCACGACAACCGAACTACTATAAATCGATTTGTATTTACTTTATACTTTTCATTCTTATTACAAACTGATTTACTTATTCACTATGCTTACGAACGCTTTCAAGTTAAATGTCTTTCCGATATGATTTTATCAAATTAAATTTTTGAATCAATATAATTTTTACGAAAGCACTAATTCACCCCCCCCCCCCCCCTCTCTTAGTGCCAATTTTAATCCTAATAGGGACACGTTCTTCCCAACAGCAAATGGAGAAACCGTCTAACTGTCATGTTTGATGGCCCGCTATTCCCGAAAGGGAATCATTATATCTACCCTTGGTAGTGATATATAAATATCTATGATCATTTATTTACATTCATCCATTCACTCACACATGCATCAAGAAATCAATATGATCAAATGTTGTGAGAGACCATGTTTGATATATAATCTACTATACTATGTTCATTAGTGGCTCCACACTGTAATGGGCCTATAGCTCCTTTTACAGATTGCACTTCCAATATGAACCACTAGCCTAGTCACATCTACTACATGGTAACAATCATATCAATATTATAAACTTAGAAAAGTAGAAAACCAATAATCATTTTAAAATGATATCTTCATATAAAACCTATAAGGTCATTAAATCATAAAAGAATGAAACACCAATCTCTTGATAGTCCTCAATCAACTAAAACCTTAATTGGAATAGCTCAATTGACTTAAACTAAACTCAATTCGATTATGACCCAACAAAACCAATCTCAAATCATTATAGAACCGATCTAGAATCATCTTAGACTAGTCTAATTTAGATTTGATTGATCTCGATTAGGTCAAGTAGATTTAAACTAGTCAAGTTAGTCTAAAATCATCCTAAACTAGCTTTAACTGATCAAACCTATCCGATTTAATTAATTAACAAGCTCAAATCAATAAAGGAAGAGGAAATTGGACTATGCTGTATAGTGCTAACCCAAATTGAACCGACCCACCGAAGTCTTGGATAGGTCATGTGTGCTACACATACTTGTCCCAAGTAATAGGTTGGGCTAAGGTGCAATAGGCTGGATAGAGGAGCGACAATGTGTCTAGTACCAATCGCATAGCTGAGCAGGCTTAACTTCACAAACTAAGCTAAGCCTCACTTATAAGTTGGGTTAAGTCTTATCACTGAATTAGGCCATGCTTGCCTCGTAGGCTAGATCATGCCTAGACATATGAGTTGTGATTGTGTCTGACTATATAGACTGTGTCATACCTAGCCGCATGTGCTACACCATACTTGGCCACGTAGTTGGGTCATACCTTATCACATGGGCTAAGTCGTACATGGCCACATAGATTATATCGTACCTGATCACATGGGTTGGGTCATACTTGGCTACATGGGTTAAGTTGTACCTTATCATATGGGTTAGCTCCTACCTGGTCACATGAGTTGGGTCATGCTTAGTTATATGGGCTAGATTGTACCTGGTCACATGAGTTGAGTTGTACATGATCACATGGGTGAGTCGATCTGATCTGACAAATCAACCTGACTTAAGTCAAACCCCAATTAGACTCCTCTCATCAAATTAGATTTTAATATTTTAAATTATTAAAGAATAACTCAAATCCATGAATTAAAGAATTTAAATTCATAATCTTAAATTTAAAACTAATTAAATCATAAAAATTCACACATAATTCTTGAAATATAGATATATCTAATTAAATAAATTAGAACTATTATGTTAATCCAAAAATAAGAATTTTAATAATTAAATCAATAGTAAAATTTACTTAAGTTTAAGAGATCAATATAAACCAAATAATCATTTTAACATTAGAAATCAATTATCATTAATTACTAATCATAAAATTTTGAAATTAAAACATTATTATGAATTATAAAATTATAACAATTCTAATATCAAAATTTTAAAATATAAATTAAGGTTAATTAAAAAAAGAAAGAATCCTACCTCTCGTCAACTATGAGATTATCTTCTCAGGAAATCTTTTCCTCAATTCTCCTATTGTCACACTTGATAATGAATGAGAGAGGATGAGCCTCTTTTATACAGGAGAAGATGAGATCTCCTTGAAAGATAAGTAATAATTTAATTTTTATTCTTAATTTATTTTTATTTTACTTTTACATAGAGAAAAAGAAATATAATATTCATTTTTATTGTTCATACATGAATGTATATTATTGACTTCCTAAAAATCATATCACTCATTAGAAAATAAATAAGTTAATCATTTAATTAATTAGTAGAATTCCTAACTTATCCACATGATTAAAGAAATCAAATTTAATCATTTCTTTAACCATAATACACAAACAAGAAAGTTAATTATCTAAATAAAATAATATATTATCTATAATAATTAACTAATATTTAGGAAATATTATCGGTTACTGCAATTATTCAATGTTACGTTTTACTAACTTCCCTTATAGGTTCATGGTTCGATTTACTCTTATATATCCTCACCTTATTTTGCCTATTTTCTTAATGGAAAGCCTTCTCATTTCTTTAAGAGCAGTAAAGGCATGATAGGGTGAACCTTTGTCTACTTTTTGTCATTGTCTCCCAACTTTTCTCCTTTCTCTTGCCTATGATAGGAAGCTAATCACTCCTTGCTTCAAGTAGTCTTATAAACTATATCCGATGATAATATCCTATTGTATTTTAGGGCTAACAATTAATCTTGTGATACCATCATTAAATTTTTTAGGTTCTACTAATCTTATGGTTAACAATCTTAAATTTACCATTACTCTTCCTACAACACCCCAAATGATATTCAAAAAAAAAAAATTACAATCGATTTCAAATCCAGAAGGAATATCCGAGCACTCTTGTTTTCCCTAAGCATATTCCTTCTAGCACACTCATGATCATATTATTCAGTAGCTTACTACTTGCTTTGGTTCTTGGCAATGATCTTTACTATCCCAAGCAAGAAGGATAGTTCCCAGTTTTTAGGAAGAGAACATAAACTTTTATTAACAATTTCAAGATTTAGAAAACTTTTACCAAGTGTTTTTAAACCATCAACGACATCCATAAAATAAGTGTATATGTCTTCAATGATTTTGCTTGATTTCATATGAAACAATTTAAAATCATACATCAAAAAATTAACTTTAGACTTTTTAACCCTACTTGTGCCTTCGTGTGTGACTTCGAAGAGTATGTCAAATGTCATGTGCAGTTTCACAAGTCAAAATACGATTAAACTCGTTTTTATTCAAAGCGCAACATAAGGCATTCGTAGCTTTCACATTTAAAGAAAACAATTTTTTCTCAAAGTTATTTCATTCATTTATAGGTTTAGAGAGGGTTTAAAAACCAAGTTCAATGATATTCCATAAATCAAAGTTAAAAAAAAATAAGAAAACTCTCATTCGAGTTTTCCAATAAGTATACTCTGTCCTATTGAACATAAAAGGACGAGTGATAGAAAGACTATCTTGATTGCTGGCAAAAGCCATCTCTCTTAGGTTTTAAACCAAATAGAGAGTAACCTCGCTTTGATACCAATTGTTAAGATTGAGTCGGCACTAAGAGGGGGTGAATTAGTGTGTATGTAAAATTATGTCTATAATTTGAAACTTCGTATGATAAAACCGTATCAAAAAGTGTTTTAACTTTAAAAATATTCATAAGAGTATGTAGCTAAAGTAATAAGGAAGTAAAGTAATTGCAAAGTAAGTGAATGGCAATGAAGAAAGAAAGCACACCAATTTATAGTGGTTCGGTATTGTGACTGACATCCACTACTGATTCCTCTTCCATCGAGGCCATCGGTATCTACTAACGGTCTTCCTTCAATGGGCAAGAACCAACTACCCTTACAACTCTATTCTTTTTTTGACAGGCTCAGGCGAGAACCTTTACACCCCCACTCACTCCTCTCTTAAATAGAAATCAACACTTGATTAGAGGAGGAGAATTCTCGCAAGATTATAATAGAGTTTTCCCTTGTTTTTGTTCTCAGTTCTTATGTTTGTTGAGCAAGGATGAGAGAGATATTTATAGCCTCCAAATGGATTCAAACTTGGAACCAAAATCAGTCTCATCTCGGGTCTTTGGGCTACTAGCGGTGGGTGGTATTACTATTGAATCTCAGATTTTGATGATGAAACTAATTGATTATGTTTAGATGTTTAACTGCATTTTGAGTGATGCAGGTCTACTTGATCAGGATTAGACAGTTGACGTAGGAGGAATTGACGTTGCGCCGGAGGAGATCACGTTAGGATATTGGATGGCAGAATGCTTCGGACGTCGGGCATCGGGCCAAGGAGAGCGGAATTGCACCAAGGATATCGGGGTTGCGGAGGTCAACTACCGATTAGGCAACAAGCCGAAAGAGAGGACGATGCGCTGAAGAATCAGACAAAGTGCCAACCAATGACGTGCCGGGCAACAAAATGTCAATTCACGTTGTAATGATTGTCTAGATCGGAGTAGAGTTTTGGTTTGTGTATGCAAGATTAACTACGATAACGATGAAGATATAAAGCAAAACAAAGTGCCGGAGTCAAGCGCAAAGGATTCGTTGGGAGTTCGAGAGTCCGACGGAAGTCTGAAGGTTTGTCGGGAATGCTGTCGGAACTAGCCGAGAATGAGTAGGGAGCTTGCTGAAGGGTTTTCGGAAGCTCGCCGGAAGGTACGTCGGAAGTTCGCGGAGCTCACTGAGAAAGATCGTAGCTTGCCGAAGAAGCTCGTCAGAACTCACCAAGATTAAATCGTGAAGTCTAGGAACTTGCCGGGAGTCCGCAGAATGGTTTCCGAGAGTTTATCGGAAGACCGTTGGAAGTTCGTCGGAGGAAGTCTTGACTTGTGGACTTTGTAATAGCTTAGGAAATATCTTTAAAATTCATAGTTAGCATGTTAATTAGGGTTAGGATTAGGTGTTAATCTTATAACCCAAGAAGGGGCCAATTAGGTCTGAGTTCGGACTAGTTTGGCCCAAGTTTGGAGCCCAACCAGTGAGCTAAAATAGTGTAGGTGGTGGCACCGCCCAGAACCTGAAAGGTTGGGCGGTGGCACCGCCCAACACCCGAGCCAGGTGGTGGCACTGCCGGTCTAGGCGGTGGCACCGCCCAGCACCCAAAGAGCTAGGCGATGGCACCGCTGGACTAGGCAGTGGCACTGCCCAATACACTGTCAATGTCGGAACTGACAGGCAGTAGCACTGCTAGCTTCGGGAATCGAAGAGAATTCAAATTTTGGAGCCCAAATTTGAATCCTCTTGAGGCCTATAAATACCCCTCAATTCTCAGTAGAGATTACAACTTTTGAGAAGCAATAGATTGAGATAAAAGCCTTACCAAAGTCTTTAGCAAGTCTTGTTTTCAATTGCTTGAGTGTTCACCTCCTTCTTTCTCGTTGAAATTTTGTAAGAGTGTGAACCACTTGTAAAAAGTTGTAAGAGGGGTATTTGTCCTTCTCCTTCAAAGTGATTTGCTAGTGGAAGTTGGGAGCCTCATCGAAGAAGGTTTCGCAAGTGGATGTAGGTCATTTTGACCGAACCATTTTAAAATTGGCGTGTTCACTGGTTTGCATTTATTTATTGCGCTTTACCTTACTGCAAATCTTTATAAGTGCTCTACTTCCTCATTACTTTTGCTGCACATATTTACGAACATGCTTTCAAGTTAAGCACTTCCGAGTTCGATTTTTATCGTACGAAAAAGTTTCCAAAACCGACGTTTTAATCCACTACACTAATTCACACCCCCCCCCCCCCCCCCCCCCCTCCCCCTCTTAGTGCCGCTCCGATCCTAATAATTGGTATCAAAGCCTGGTATTTCTCATTTCGAATTTACACCCGAGAGAAATGGCTCTTCATGGCTTTCAAGAGGGCTTTTCGGTTGTTCGTCCACCGTTGTTTAACGAATTGGACTACACTTATTGGAAAACTCGAATGAAAGTTTTCTTGATTTCTATGAATTTGGATTTATGAAATATTGTTGAAAACAGTTGTCAACTTCCCTCTAAACCAATGAACGAATGGTCGGATTTGGAGAAGAAGTATTTTTCTTTAAATGCAAAGGCTATGAATGCCTTATTTTGCGCTTTGGACAAAAATGAGTTCAATCGGATTTCTATGTGTGAAACGGCTTTTGATATTTGGAAAACACTTGAAATCACACACGAGGGTACTAGTAGAGTCAAAGACTCGAAAGTTAACATTTTATTGCATGATTTTGAGCTTTTTTGAATGCAACCAAGTGAGACTATAGGCGACATGTACACCCATTTCACGGATGTCGTTAATAATCTAAGAGTTCTTGGGAAATCTTTTTCGAATTTTGATCTCATAAGTAAAATCTTAAGATCCCTTCCAAAAAGGTGGGATCCTAAAATAACCGCAATACAAGAGATAAAAAATTTAAATGATTTTCCATTAGAAGAATTAATCGAGTTATTAATGACCTATAAAATGACACTTTTGGAACATTTTGAACCCAATGAGTACTTGAACCACCTTCCAAAGAATATGAAGGATTTGAAACTCCGGACAAATGAATACCATTTAAGCGATGACTCAAGTGATGAGGACAATGATGAACTTGAACTTTGAACACTAAATCTTAATAAGTTCATTAAACAAAAATTTAAAATAAACAATGAACTTGAACGGAGGAAGAGGCCAAAGAAGAGAAAGGCAACCAAGAATGAATCAAAAACTTCCAAAGGTGAAACGACGAATTCGGCTTTGACGGGCTTCGACTACAAGGTAAGTAACTCAACTCTCTTGAATTATTTTGAAATTACTTGAAGTTTTTCATGAGTGCTTAATTTAGATAGTAGGAATAGGAAATAAAAAATTGTCTTTAAAAAATTATATCATGTTTTTCTTGTTAGCATCTTTGAAAAATTAAAAAATTTGATCATGAAAAGTATATTGCTAAGGTTTCATGCATGTTATGTTTTGAAATGTTGAATGATGTATACAACATTAGGGATGATAATTATATGATATGTGATAATGTTGAGGATTAATCCATGCATGTGTATGTTGATGATTTTATGTTATGCATGAGTTTTTGAAGTAAAATGTTGATTTGAAACTCTCATTTTAGATAAACATATTTTTGGTCTAATCGTTTTTATGACGAATTAAGATAACATTCTCATGACATATTAAGATGACATAGTGCATGTACATCTATGTATAAATTTTTTTATAGTCTTTTGATGATAGATATGATATCATGATGTGTTTGGTCTTGACGGCTTCATGACGAAACTTATGTTTCAATTTTAAATGATGATACATGTTTTCACAAAAAGACTTGAATACCCTTACATGAAATCAATTGAATGAAATGGAAATGAATTTTCTATCCTATTGAGATTAATGAATTTATTTTACTAATCTTGTGAATCTCATGAAAATAAATATGATGAATATTTTGAAAATAAATGAGTGTATCATGCATTTGGTCTTAATGATTTCTCTTGAACATACTTTTTAAAATCATACTTGATGATGAATATCAAGATATTAAAAGGATGTTATTATGGAATCATGCTTGATGATTTGTTTTATGAAATTTACCTTTTCATCTTAAATGTTGACACTTGTTTTATTAAAGGTAAAAGCATGCTTATAAGAAGCAAATCACATGAATAGAAATTTATAAAAATGAAATGCGATCCTCTATCTTATCAACTTTTTAATAAATATATGCTTGTCATGTATGAATTTATTGAATGTGACTTTGAGGATGATTTCGGATTATACAAATGCTTGATTCATACTTATGACATAAGACACGTTTTAAATATGAATCATGTTCAATGCTTCAATCATGTTATATCTCCCTTAATTCATTTTGTTCTCCTAGATTTATTTACTAAAGAGGAGAATCTTTCGAATGAATGAAATAATACAAATGAATCACTTATCGATATATCTTTTTGAAATATCATTTTAATGTAATGTTGATAATTTGATATGCCTGTTGGAATTCATGACATGAGATAATTTAATCCTTGACTTACTCTTTATATGGCTTGAAAATAAATGTTTAAAATCTTGCTTGATGAGTTGTTTTATAAAATTTTGCCTTTATGTCTTGAACTTTCATGCTTATCTTGATTTGGCATATAAAGACTAAGGCATGCTTAGATGAAAAAGAATCACTTAAAAAATACTTTTCCCATTTGATTGATATTAATGATTTCATGATATTTTGTGAATCTCGAAATTGATTTTGATGACTTGATTATGAGTTTCAAGTTAATGATTTGATTTGAATGAGTTTTATCTAAATCATAATCTTGATCTTGTAAAATTAGAATTACAAATAATATCTTTTGGTATTCATGAATTGATACTCACAATATGAAAGTATTGGTATTCAGGACTTGAATTTGATTGAAACATTGCATGCTTAAATTAATCATTCTCCTATGTTTCAAAAATTCTTTAAATGCCTTATGTGATGATTGAAAATTAATTTGCTTTATGATGAATCACGAATCATGACTTGATCTATGATATTGATATATTTTAATCATGATCCTTGGTTGTATAATTCTTTTGCTCTATTAAAAAGATTTGTCGAATGAATCATGTCCTTCTTGAATTTTCTTGATATTATGACATGATTTTGTAATATGGCTTGTATAATGATTATTTTTTTTTTTTTTTGCCATTGATTTCTCCCTTCTTTTTGATAATGATAAAGGGAGAGTTAGTTTACTAGCTTGTATATTTCAAAGGAAGGAAAATTTGCTAGCTCGATCATTTCATTGAAAGAACTTGCTATCATGAACACTATCAATGAATTGCAAAGCTTGTAGTCTAAAGAGAAGTAAACAGTTGCTCTCTCAAGATGCTAAATATGCTAAACTTGCATATTGCAAAGGAAGTAAAATTTGATAGCTTACAACTTGCATATTTCAAGAAGCAAGAGCTGCTTTTTGAACATCTTAAAATTGCTAGCTTGCATATTCTAAAATGTTGTAAAATGTTGTGAAGAAGGACATACTATCTTACTATCTTGCATATCTAAAACTTGATAACTTGCACAAGTCAAGAAAATGCGAAAACTTGCTTACTTTCTTGCACATCTAAAGAAAAGATACAAATGTAACACTTGCCAAATTGTTTGCTTGCCTCATGTAAAACATGGTCCCTCGCTAGGTTGACATTTTGCTAAGGAAGCAAAAATGACACTTCTCAAAAGAGAAGAAAGAGCTTGCTTTCTTGAACATCTTTAATTTGCTAGCTAGAATGATGTACAATTTGCTATCTTGAACATTACAAAGAAATACTATCATGCACATCGCAAAGAAAAGCAAATATGCCAACTTGCACATCTTTAAATTTGCTAGCTTGTATGTAGTAAAACTTACATATCATAAAAGTGGCTAGCTTGTAGAGAAGCAAAGAATTGCTATCTTGAAAGAAGCAAAAAATGCAAAACTTAGAAAACTTGCAATATAATTGCTCTTGCCATGCTTTGTATCAAAAATAGGTTGATATTCTTAAAAGTATCACATTAAATTTTTTAGTATCACAATGTATCACATGTATTGCAAATTGAAATTTTTGAGACTATTATCATATCATGTTTAACAATTGATGTCTTTCATGACATGATTTCTTTGCATTTTTGTCTTGTATGATTGAAATATTGATTGATGCAAATTCATAATTTATGTAAAAAATCATTGGTTCCTCTCCTTCTTTTCGACAACGACATAAGGGGAGAAAGATTGCTAGCTCAAAGCAAATGCTGGCTAGCTTGTACTCTTCCCTTCCTTTCAACAAAAACAAAGGAGAGAAAGCTTTTGCTAGTTAGAACATGCAAAGAAAAGCAAAGTGCAATCTTACACAAGAAGCAAGTGTTGAATTGCCATGATTGAACTTAAGAATCTTGCTATGCTTTTGTGCTTATATGTTGTGATGAAAATCTAGCTTTATGTTACAAAACTTGCATATCTTTTAAAATAGCTAGAGCTACTTATCCTTTTTGTTGATGACATAGGGGGAGAAGTATATTGATAACTTCATGCATTGAATTGAATATTTTATATATATTTGTATGATGGTTTAAATGTTTTTCATAACATGTGATGAATGTTGCTTGGATTTGGGATAATCCAAGTGTTCTATCAATGGCATATTGATAGGGGAAGTTTGATTAAACTCTGAGGAGTTAAGGTTAACTCTGGTAGTCATCAATTAGTTGTCATCATCAAAAAGGGGGAGATTGTTGAATCTCAGATTTTGATGATGAAACTAATTGATTGTGTTTAGATGTTTAACTGCATTTTGAGTGATGCAGGTCTACTCGATCAGGATTGGACAGTTGACGCAGGAGGAATTGACGTTGCGCCGGAGGAGATCACGTTAGGATATTGGACGGCAAAACGCTTCGAACGTCGGGCATCGGGCCAAGGAGAGCGGAATTGCACCAAGGATATCGGGGTTGCGAAGATCAACCGCCGATTAGGCAACAAGCCGCAAGAGAGGACGATCCGCTGAAGAATCGGACGAAGCGCCAACCAATGACGTGCCGGGCAACAAAATATCAATTCGCGTTGTAATAATTGTCTAGATCAGAGTAGAGTTTTGGCTTGTGTGTGCAGGATTAACTACAATAATGATGAAGACATAAAGTGAAACAAAGTGCTAGAGTCAAGCGCGAAGGATTCGTTGGGAGTTCGAGAGTCTGACGGAAGTCCAAAGGTTCGTCGGGAATGCTATTGGAACTAGCCGAGAATGAGTAGGGAGCTTGCCGAAGGGTTTTCGGAAGCTCGTCGGAAGGTACGTCGGAAGTTCACGGAGCTCATCGAGAAAGATCGTAGATTGCCGAAGAAGCTCGTCGGAACTCGCCAAGATCAAATCGTGAAGTCTAGGAGCTTGCCGGGAGTCCGCATAATGGTTTCTGAGAGTTTATCGGAAGATCGTCAGAAGTTTGCCGGAGGAAGTCTTGACTTATGGACTTTGTAATAGCTTAGGAAATGTCTTTAAAATTCATAGTTAGCATGTTAATTAGGGTTAGGATTAGGTGTTAATCTTATAACCTAAGTAGGGGCCAATTAGGCCCGAGTTCGTACTGGTTTGGGCCAAGTTTGGAGCCCAACCAGTGAGCGAAAATAGTGTAGGCGGTGGCACCGTTAGACTAGGCGATGGTACCGCCCAGAACCCGAAAGGTTGGGCGGTGGAACCGCCGGACTGGGCGGTGGCATCGCCTAGCTCCCGAGCTAGGCAGTGGCACCGCCCAGCACCCTAAGAGCTAGGCGGTGGCACCGCCCAGTACACTGTCAGTGTCAGAACTGATAGGCGGTGGCACCGCCACTGATAGGCAGTGGCACCGCTAGCTTCGGGAACCGAATAGAATTCAAATTTTGGAGCCCAAATTTGAATCCTCTTGAGACCTATAAATACTCCTCAATTCTCAGCAGAAATTACAACTTTTGAGAAGCAATAGATTGAGATAAAAGCCTTAGCAAAGTCTTTAGCAAGTCTTGTTTTCAATTGCTTGAGTGTTCACCTCCTTCTTTCTCGTTGAAATTTTATAAGAGTGTGAACCACTTGTAAAAAGTTGTAAGAGGGGTATTTGTCCTTCCCCTTCAAAGTGATTTGCTAGTGGAAGTTGGGAGCCTCATCGAAGAAGGCTTCGCAAGTGGATGTAGGTCATTTTGACCGAACCACTTTAAAATTGGCGTGTTCACTGGTTTGCATTTATTTATTGCGCTTTACCTTACTGCAAATCTTTATAAGTGCTCTACTTCCTCATTACTTTTGTGCACATATTTACGAACACGCTTTCAAGTTAAGCACTTCCAAGTTCGATTTTTATCGTACGAAAAAGTTTCCAAAACTGACGGTTTAATCTGCTACACTAATTCAACCCCCCCCCCCCCCCCCCCCTTAGTGCCGCTCCGATCCTAACAATTACCGCTTGACACTCTAACATTGGGCGATACCATTACCTACCAGCATTAACTGTCGATGGTACCACCGCTCAAACCTCCTGGGAGGCAGAGCCTCAAGTGGTTCTACCACCCACCTTGGGCGGTGCCACTGCTTGGCATGGCTCCAAGTGGCCGAGTGGGCCATCTATCCGGCCCAACTCAGCCCTAACTTAGGCCTAATGGGATCCTAATTGAGTTGGCCTAATTTTAACCTAATTACAACTTAAAACTATTTCGATCTAGACAATTATTACAAAGCATTAATCACATGTTGTCCGACATGTCATTGGTTCATCGATACTTCATCCAATCCTTTGGCGCATCGTTCTCTTTTGTAACCTTTTTACCAATCGGCATGTTGATCTCCGCAATTCCAATCTCCTTGGTGCAATGTTCTCTCTTCTAAGCTCGATGCCCGAACTCATGACACGAAGTCTTCTACCGACATGTCGATCGATCCGTCAGCTCGACGTCCAATCTTCTTATATGTTCCACTTCGGCCCAACATTAATTTTATCTACTTTAATTATCTCTTCATGATCGAAGCTAGTTCTGCATTGCTCAAAACGTATATTAGACCATAAACTTTATCAATTGATTTTATCATCAAAATCCGAGATTTAATACTTAAGTATCCTTACATGTCTAACTTTATCCTTAATCTCATTAATCAATATATTAAAATATTTATTTGGCAGAAACAGGATAGCTCAAGATATTTGCACCTACTCTCTTAGGATTTAGCCATTTTCCCTAAATATTTTGGTTGCCTTAGTTTTAGGGACATCCATCTTACCAAGTTTACTCTTCAATCTAAATGCATTGCTTAATACCTCAATAGGATAGATTATATCAGGGCAAATGTGGTTTCTGGCCAATACACAGGGTGATTCCTTGGGATGATAAGGTTTGTACCAACATTAATAGGAGCTAGAGACTTTTTTTTTTTTTTTGCATGCCTTGGATAATTTGAAATTTGATTTTTAAAAATTTTATAATAGTAGACCTAATGATGTATTGCATGATTTGTGGGTTTTTGATGTCCCTTTTTCTCTAAAACCTACTCTCTCTTTTTTTTACTGTATGGTGGGTTTTTTGAATTTTCATATTAGATCTATAATTTCTGATTGGTTGCTGAAATTTACAATTGCTACATAATCGATTTAGACCCTCAGTGGCAGAGGAAATCTCGAGGATCAATCTACCCCTTGATCCTAGGGATGATGTCTGATTAGGACCACTACCAAGTCTGCCTTTCGATATCTACAATCCCAACGTGGTGAACTAGATGCTTGTTGTGATTGGTGGTGGTGTGTATGGAGTCTTCCAATCTCATGTCGGATTAGGATTTTTCGCTAGAAACTCCTCCATCACAGTCTCCTGACGGCTACCAAGCTTGTTACAAATGGAATAAGCATCAATCCTGCGTACCCCTACTGTAATAACCCTCCGAAGACTCTGGAACGCTTGTTCTTTTGATGCACTTTTCCACTGCATATGTGTTACTTGGTTCGTGATACCTTGGGCTGTCCCCTGCCTAATTTTGAATCTTGAGAGGATGGGGGTTGGCTCATGATGGATATGTGCTTGAATCTGGACGTGTTTTATGCCTGATCTCTATTTGTTGTGATTCTATGGTTTTTATGAAAGGCTCATAATGAGCGGATATTCTCCAACAGGATAGTTTTATTGCCTTATTTCACTTCATGGTGGATTATAACACGTCTGAAGAAAATGATATGATAGAGCAGCTCATTGTTATATGGATACCATCGCCTAAAGAAAGGGTTCTTTAGGTCTTGCGATAGGAATCAGTTGGGGGCTGTGATTTTCATATTAAGGAATTCTGATGCTGCTTGTGTGTTTTTGTGGTTGCAGACGACTGAAGGGAAGCAATGGTTTGTTTTGTGAGGCACAGGCTGGCTGGCTATTCAAGAGGGCATCATTGCAAAAGGCTCTGGAGCCAGGAATTCAGCACTTGGTTGTGGAATCTGATTCGAAGGTTATCATCAATACTATTGTGAAGCACTCTGCTCCACCTTAGACCATTGCTGTGATCATTCAAAATATTCATTATCTAACTACACCGTTTTTGGATTGCTCATTCGTCCATATTTGACGTGAAGGCAATCGACCAACTAATTGGCTGCAAATCGAGCTAGAAACTCTTCTTTTGATTGTAACTAACTTGGGCTTTTTGGTTTGCAATGATGCAAACGGATCTAGCTGTATCATATTTGTATCAATTTAAATCTTAATCTTGGTTTTTTTTGGGAAAAAAAAAAAGAAGAGTATGATCACAGTTAACTATCCCAATACAAATATATAACACTAGAAAAGGAAAAGGATTAAAATAATATGGCGTTACATTGGTTTAGTTGAAGATTATATCAATTCAATTTCAATGTTTCGTTATGTACAAAATGCAATTAGGAACTCCGAATATATATATATATATATATATATATATATATATATATATATATATAATGTTATCAGCAATTCAATTCAACTTGTTCATATCGAACCCAAATGCGAATACCCAATCTGAATCCGACATACTACCATTTGTTGATGTATGAAATTATTGTACTCAAAGAAATGGTTTTGTGAACAACTGAAATGACCAATTAAAAATGAAACCGAGTTTAATAAACAAAGAAACAGTAGAACATAAATCTTTCAGAAGAGTCCATTCAGTATAACTGGTGATACATTTAACAATGAGCATAACTTAATTTTATCCTAACAAGAACGGTGTGCTACAGAACACTATAAAATGTATCACCTTAAAATCTCCAACATCGAAATCGGAACCAATTCATGGAAGCCTAAACACGTCAATTTGTGTTTATGTTGTTGTATTATGTGCAGACTGTAAACCATTAAAATTAACAGAGTTAAGAGAAAGAAACTGCAACATACAAAGATAATATATACAAACATAACATATAATGATAATGTTTCCATGCAATGTGGGCAAACTGCTAAAGAATCTGAGCCATCCAAACAACTTAAATTGTACAACTATCCCAACCAAATGGAGCATTTTTGTAAACATTTATTATCTTGTACTACCACCTTTTCATCACAAGAGTCTGTCTTCTGATACATCCCATGACAATAGGCAAAAAACTCAGAATACAGGCAATCCATTACAGGAACATCGTCGACATTAGCATCCAGACTAAGGAAAAGATGTTTGAACAAATGACACCAAACATGAAGCCAAAAGAAATCTGATCGAGAGGAACAGCTAGTGAATTTCACATGTCTAAATCACAATACAACATGCCATATGGTTGTCTTTGGAAGATCAACGAAAAAAAAAAAGACAAGTCAAATCAACAGTTCATAGTTTGCTAAAGATGAACGGTACATTAAAAAAATTATAAATCTGGAACAAAATAATTCATGCAGTAAAAATTCTATGAAACATCAATCTATTTCAGAAGCACCTTGCAAATTGACAACTTTGACTTTTAGACCAGAACTTTATAATTGACCTCATCACTCACGTTTAATGTGCACAAAAACATCGGCACGATCAAGTACAAAACAAGTTGAGAAATTTGTCGTTATCTGCTTCAAAAAACCTCAGATGTCAAAAGACTAATATTCACACAAAATGACACTAACATATTGAGATAATTCGAAGCATTGTTTATTCTTAGGTTACAGAGCAATGCCTACTAAGGATATTGTGACATTCTGCAGTCAAAATTAGAGTAAGTCAAAAACCTATAGATGTCAATAAAGCTCATCCAATTGCAATTAGAACCAAATTGTCATCGAGAACAAATCCTCACAGCTCCATTACCTAGATTATGGACATCGCTCCACGAGGACACACCTATCACATATGGCCAGTAAAATGAAAAATCATACCAAACAATGACAACAACAACCTGAATAAAAGGATGTAATAAAACAACTTGAACAACAAGCTCACGCAATATATGTAGCATATTCAAGATCCAATATGAAGCTATGAACGTCCCACTTGCGAACCAGCTAACTAAGAGGAAATCACCATTGCACATTCTGGCAACTCATACTCAATTTGCACGACCTCTAATGACATCGAGTCCCATTTCAGTAGGATCAGTCGCTTGCAGTTCCACCTGTATCCCGTCTAACTCTCTCTTAAACCTGTCTTTTGAGCTTGCATAGAGCATCTTGCTTCTCACCCTCGAGGTGTCGGGAGACCTACGTGAAACACCAGCAGCAGTGGATCTCATTCCCGAATAGCCAATATATACTTGGGTCACAGAAAGCGCAACGAAAAGATAAGGTTACCATGCAATGAAGAAGATCTTGCTCTTCTGGCAGTTCTCCTCGGTCACGAAATCGAAGTCGTAGATGGCATATCTGCACTCGTTAGCGGGAAGGCTAGCGGCAAAATCGTCGTAACCCAGAGTCGGCTCACCGACCTTCTCCACGATAACCTGCTTCAACTTCTCATCGATCTTGAACACTATGAAACGGTACGTCCGTTTCGCCTTCAGTTCCAAGAACTTCAGCTTGCAATCGTCATTGACGGCCATCCCTGACGCCGCGTTGGCCTGTAGGCATCGGAAGATGTTAGCCAAATCTGCAGGCAGCAGGTGAAGAATTCGATCATCTAATGAGGGAAATGCAAATCGGATTCTGCGGAAACTTGATCTGATTATTCTCCCCAACGCGAGGTTTCCATCTGACCAAAACCGTCAAAAAGAACCAAGAAAAATTCGCAACCCTAGGTACCAAAGCCGAAAGAAATTCCAAGAACATGCGCGAGAATCTACATCTAGAGAAACTTCTGTTGAATCTGACGACTGAGAACAAAGAGAAATAGAACGATTCGGTAGCACCAAGGCAGATCTGCCGTTTACGGACGCCGATTGAGCAGAAAAACAGAGATCAATCAAACGGATCGCCAAATGGGTCGACGACCACGATCGCATAAAAGTAAAAGAAGCAACTCGAGAAACATCAAGCCCAAGCATCAAACAACACTGAAACGTAGCAGAGGAAAGGGTGGCACCATGTCGGAGGAGCGATTAACGAAATAGATGGGCGCCGGAGAGTAGTAGGCTGAGATAGAAGGCAACCGACAGAAGACGATAGGAGCAGAGAACAACGGAGAAGATGAAGCGTGGGCTGGGCTTTTTATTTGTTTTCATTTCTTTGGGTAATAAACAATATATAAATAAATACGGCAAATTCTTTCAACTTCCCCAAAGACGAGGTGAATATGCGGGCCCACTGCGGGATCCATGGATTCTCGAATCGCAAGGCAGGTAAATAAAACGAGGACTGGACTTCCAGTGACATTGAAAACATAGCGCAGCAGCAAAAACAAGCTTCCTGCATTGAACTTTATACCAGTAAAGCTCCTAAATAAATTTCATACTACTGCTATTAATCTACTTTTCCAAACACGACTTGTTACCATACTTTAATTTAATCCAAAATCTGATATATATTATTTTTTATTTCTAAATCTTCCACTGAAATAATTTGTAAAGATTTTTATTTTGGACTTTTACTACAGCGCTAATGATTGTTATATCTCTTTTCCTTTTTCTTTTTTCTATAAAGAGTAAATAGTGAACATCCAAAGAAAATTTATCGAATAAAATTTTTAATTTTTAATTTTTAATAAATCCACCTGATATATTAGAATCATACTAATGTTTTATGTCTTCCATTCTTTATCATTCATGTCTTTAAAATATTCTTCAAAAAAAATTTCTTTTATTATTTGATATACGATGATTTCTCAAAAATAATTCCTCTTATTGGGTTTTCGCATATGACATCTCCTTTTCAGTTTAGAGATTACTATTTATAATTTATTTCTTATTATTTATAATCTCATGTTAAGAACTTTAAATATTTCTACGTTATCTCTTTGCAAATTAACATATATTTTTCTCAATTTATAACTTAATTTCAAATAAAATCTTTTTACTTCTTACCTATGATTATCTTTCTTTTTTTTTCTTATTCTCTTTTTTTAAATCAATGAAAGTAATGTAAAATGATGAAAAAATGATAAATGATAAAATAGGATGAACATAAGATGGAAGAGGAGGTAAAAAATAGTTTTTAATATTTATTATAATGATTTGATGTTTTAAGATTATATATATTTTAATAATCTAAAAGATATTATTTTTTAGTCAATTATATTAACACATGTCATGTATCTTTTGTAAACTACATAATAGAATATATAGACGATGGGAAGAGCCGACGATAATAGGATACATACTGTCACGAACGATCGTCGCGCACCCGCAATAACTCCGTTCAACGATCCGTTCGTCGCTCTCACACACATGTACAAATGTTTGGCAGCATGTTTTGCCTTGGTTTTAAGTCATTTTGCTTGTAAAAATATAAGTTCGAACACGCTACAGCGTTACAAAGCGACCGCTCACCGAACCGAGCAAAACAGCCCCAAAACAGCTCCGATTTCGTGTGTCGCGGGCTGATTTCTAGAATCTACCTCCGCTCACCAAAACGTCAGCCATCTCAGCCCCTAGGAACCCCCCGGGTGGCACAGGGCTGGATGGGGCTTCGGATATATGTCGAGCGTTGAACAACCTTTCGCAAGTTCGCACGTTACCTTGACGGGAACTTGTTGTCGCGCCCGACACCCAGTGAGCAGTTGTTTGTGGGCTTGCAGCTATTCGTTCAACCATCTAAAGCCCTTGTTTTCCCCCTCTCCCTCTTTTCTCTTGTGCACGCAAGGTGCTCGCTGAATTGCTTGTAAAGCTTCCCCTTTTCGCGAGATGTCGGGACTTGTCCGTCGCTCGTTCTTTCGAACTAATCAACTTTCTCTTTTACAGGTCCTTCGGGACCTGCAAGAGGTTGCAAGTGGGCTGATCTTTGCGGAGCAATATCGCAAGGGCGAAGCGCGACTTAGGCAACGCAAGCTAAGTTCGCGTCTTGGCCGCAAGGGTACCTCAAGCCTTAGGCAATTCTAGCTAAGGTCGTGACATTTGTGGTATCAGAGCGGGCAAGCACTTCGAGCGAGCAGTGAAGGAACTTCGCAACTTCACCATGGCAAAGCATCGTGGCGAATCAAGCAAGACGGGGCAAGCCGAACCCTTGCCCCAAGCAGCCGCAGGTGGGTTGCATGTGCACACTCGCTCTCATGCTGTTGGAGCCGCTCAAGAGGAGCGCGGCAGCGAACGTGATGAGCGAGAAGTTGGCTACTCTCCGCGAGCGGAGGAAGCGCAATCTGGAGTGCTAACTGGGAAAAAGAGTCACAAGGAGAGACTCACAATGGCGGAAACCTACCTGGATGTTCTTGAAGCGAGCGTGGAGGAACTCTACCACGGCCAACAAAGGCTTGTCGGAGTAGAGAGCTCGCAAGAGGAAGCGGAGTCCAGGATCGATAAGGTCGAGGCCCTAGTCGACCGACTGTCGGATGACACCAAAGACTTCGCGCAACACTTGCAGGAAGTGGTGGCGGAACTCACTTCAAGGGTGGCTATGCTCACTAGAGCACTAAATGCGGGAGGAAGCAACACCCGCGTTGCACCACCACAAAACTTGAGGGCACTCGAGCCTCATGGTTATGGAGGGGCCAGAGATGCCAAAGAGCTCGAGAATTTTATATTCGACATGGAACAATACTTTCGAGCTACGAGGCCCGATTCTGAAGACACCAAAGTTTCTATAGCAACAATGTATCTGAACGGAGATGCGAAACTTTGGTGGCGAACCCGTTGGGAGGAGATCCAACAAGGTCGGTGTCGAGTTGACACATGGGAGGACTTGAAGCGGGAGTTGAGAACTCAGTTCCTACCGGAGAACATAGAGTTCGTCGCAAGGAGGAAGTTGAGACAACTCCGCCAGAGTACTTCTATTCGAGACTATGTCAAACAATTTTCTGCACTCATGCTGGACATACAAGACATGTCCGAGAAGGACAAACTGTTCAGCTTCCTCGATGGTCTGAAGTCGTGGGCTCAACAAGAACTTAATCGAAGGAATGTCACCGATGTAGTCGGGGCAATTGCTGCTGCAGAAAGGCTCACTGACTTTGTTTCCTTCGAAGACCCGGGAAGAAGGAAACAATCTTCAGGCAATCGCCTTCTAAAACATTTTCGAGGGAAGGAGCTCGGGGGCGAACAAAAGAAGAGGAGTTCCCACAAAGGGCCAAACCCAAAAGGCAAGGCCTCAAAACCTGGAGGATGCT
Organism: Musa balbisiana; assembly: GCA_004837865.1. NCBI lineage: Eukaryota > Viridiplantae > Streptophyta > Magnoliopsida > Zingiberales > Musaceae > Musa > Musa balbisiana. Next base: position 20,949,930 of record CM017197.1, read on the forward strand.
TCTTGTGCGGAGGGCCACACATGGTGAGGGAGTGCCCACAAAAATAGGCACTCAATGCTTTAACAGCTTCCATCCACCCCCCCCCCCCCCCGATCGGACAAGGGCAAAGCTGTCGCTCTTAGTTCGAGCAGTTCTAAATCCAGCAGCGACGATGAGGAGTCGCAAGGACCCCGGATGGGGGCGATGCATTTGTTAAACGCCATGCGGAGTCAAGTGGGGGAGAACACGAAGACGAAGCTACAAAAAGCAGGAATTGGTGAACTGATGTACATAGACATCAAGCTAAATGGCCAAACGACCCGTGCTATGGTGGACACGGGTGCCACCCACAACTTCATTGCCGATTCAGAAGCAAAGCGACTTGGGTTGATCTTGGAGAAGAGCCCAAGTCGAATGAAGGCGGTGAACTCGGAGGCTAGGCGAATCTCCGAGTTAGCGAAGGGAGTTCCCATCAAGATCGGAACATGGAACGGGAATACCAACATGATGGCGGTGCCACTGGACGACTTCCAAGTGATTCTTGGAATGGAGTTCATGCACGCAGCAAAGTTGGTGCTAATGTCATTCCTAAACTCCTTGTGTATAATGGGGGGTGACGATCCCTGCGTGGTTCCCGTCTCTCGGAGAGGAACCAAGGAACTCCAACACATATCGGCTTTGCAACTGAAGAAAGGGGTGCGAAAAGGTGAACTAACATTCGTGGCTGCTATGAAGCTAGAGCCACTCGACGAAAAGGCCATTCAAGAACCTGCTATGGTGGCGAATATCCTGAAGGAGTTTAAGGATGTTATGCCACCCGAGTTGCCGAAGACTCTTCCACCACGCAAAGGCGTAGATCATAGCATCGAGCTGGAGCCAAGAGTGAAGCCTCCAACGAGACCACCCTATCAAATGCCCCTACCAGAGTTAGCTGAACTCAGAAAGCAGTTAGGCGAACTGCTAAGTGGTGGTCTCATCCGTAGCTCTAAAGCACCATTTGGAGCTCCAGTCCTCTTCCAAAAGAAACAAGATGGGAGCTTCCAACTATGCGTTGATTACCGAGCACTCAACAAAGTGACAGTGAAGAACAAGTATCCCATCCCGCTCATCGCGGACTTGTTCGACCAGTTGGGCAAAGCTAAGTATTTCTCAAAACTCGACCTTCGGTCGGGGTATTGGTAGGTGCGCATTGCTGAAGACGACAAGGCGAAGACTACCTATGTGACCAGGTATGGAGCGTTTGAGTTCTTGGTGATGCCTTTTGGCTTAACCAACGCTCCGGCCACGTTTTGCACTCTTATGAACCAACTATTCAAAGAGTACTTGGATAAGTTCGTGGTTGTCTACTTAGACGATATCGTCGTCTACAGTCAAACGCTCGAGGAGCATGTCCAGCACCTACGGACAATCTTCAAGGTTCTCAGGGAGAACACTTTGTTCGTAAAAAGGGAGAAATGTTACTTTGCCCAAACAGAGATCTTATTCTTGGGGCATCGAATCAGTGATGGCTCTATTCGCATGGATAAATCAAAAGTGCAAGCGGTTGCGGAATGGCGGACTCCAAAGAAGGTGCTAGAGTTGAGATCCTTCCTTGGTTTCGTCAACTACTATCGACGCTTCATAGCGGGGTACTCGAAGCGTGCAACTCCACTGACGGAGTTGCTGAAGAAGGAGCAGCCTTGGAAGTGGTCTGACAAATGTGAAATAGCATTCTAAGATCTAAAGGCTGCCGTTATGGAAGAACCAGTACTCAAATTTCCAGACTATGGGGAGCCTTTTGAAGTCCATACAGATGCTTCGGACTTCGCTATTGGGGGAGTACTCATGCAAGAGGGTCATCCGGTGGCCTACGAGAGCCGCAAGCTCAACGAGACCGAGCGGCGGTATCCAGTGCACGAGAAGGAGATGACGGCGGTGATCCACTATCTACGAGTTTGGCGACACTACCTCCTCGGATCGCGATTTGTGCTAAGGACGGACAGCATCGCCCTGAGCTATTTCCAAACACAAAAGAAACTCTCCCCAAAGCAAGCACGCTGGCAGGACTTTTTGACTGAATTTGATATGGCAATGGAGTATAAGCCTGGAAAGGCAAATGTCGTAGCTGATGCATTGAGTCGGAAGGTGGAGCGCGTGAATGCCGTACAATTGGAAGGCGAAGGCCAAGCAAGTCAGTTGCACTCCAACTTCCTTTCCAGGATCAGGGATGGACTGCATAGTGACCCCCAGGCAGTCATCCTGATGCAGCTCATCAAAGAAGGCAAGGCACGATGATTTTGGGTCCAGGAGGGATTCGTTTACACAAAAGGGAATAGGGTTTATGTTCCCCGAGTGGACAATTTGAGGCATGAACTCTTAAGAGAGTATCACGATTCCCTTTGGGTTGGACACCCAGGCATTCACAGAACGTTGGCTCTCGTGGAGAGGGCCTTCTACTGGCCGAAGATGGGGACTGATGTGGAGGAATATGTTCGAACATGTCTCACTTGCCAACAAGACAAGGTAGAGCAGCAGAAGCCGGTGGGAATTTTGGGTCCAGGAGGGATTCGTTTACACAAAAGGGAATAGGGTTTATGTTCCCCGAGTGGACAATTTGAGGCATGAACTCTTAAGAGAGTATCACGATTCCCTTTGGGTTGGACACCCAGGCAGTCATCCTGATGCAGCTCATCAAAGAAGGCAAGGCACGATGATTTTGGGTCCAGGAGGGATTCGTTTACACAAAAGGGAATAGGGTTTATGTTCCCCGAGTGGACAATTTGAGGCATGAACTCTTAAGAGAGTATCACGATTCCCTTTGGGTTGGACACCCAGGCAGTCATCCTGATGCAGCTCATCAAAGAAGGCAAGGCACGATGATTTTGGGTCCAGGAGGGATTCGTTTACACAAAAGGGAATAGGGTTTATGTTCCCCGAGTGGACAATTTGAGGCATGAACTCTTAAGAGAGTATCGGATTCCTTGGTGGACACCAGGCATTCACAGAACGTTGGCTCTCGTGGAGAGGGCCTTCTACTGGCCGAAGATGGGGACTGATGTGGAGGAATATGTTCGAACATGTCTCACTTGCCAACAAGACAAGGTAGAGCAGCAGAAGCCGGTGGGAATTTTGGAGTCGTTGCCTGTACCAGAAAGGCCGTGGGAGAGCATTTCCTTGGACTTCATATCAAGCTTGCCACTTGTAGGGAGACTCGGATCGATACTCGTGGTGGTCAATTGGTTTTCAAAGTATGTAACTTTCATTGCTGCTCCCCTACACTATTCAGCGGAAGAGGCGGCCAAGTTGATGATGAAGGATGTGGTGAAGTATTGGGGAGTCCCGCACAATATTATTAGTGATCGAGACGCTCGATTCCTGGGACGATTTTAGACCGAGCTATTCAAATTGTTGGGGTCAAAGTTATACTTCTCCACAAGCCTCCACCCCCAGACGGATGGCCAGACTGAAAGGATAAACTCGCTCCTGGAGCAATATCTTCGGCACTACGTGAGTGCCAACCAACGAGATTGGGTGAAGCTGTTGGACATTGCCCAATTCTCCTACAACTTGCAGCGGAGCTCTGCATCCAACAAGAGCCCCTTCGAGATCATTACAGGACAACAACCGTCAACTCCTCACACCATGGCAATTGGGTATACTGGGAGTAGTCCGTCAGCCTACCACTTCGCAAAAGAGTGGCACCGAAATGCAGACATTGCGCGGGCTTACTTGGAGAAGGCGGCAAAAAGGATGAAGAAGTGGGCAGACTTGGGAAGGCGACCGCAGGAGTTCAAGGTTGGCGATTTGGTGTTGGTAAAGCTCCAACCAGCATCACTCCAATTCTTTAGGAACAAAGTCCACAAAGGATTGGTGCGCAAATATGAAGGGCCCTTCCCGATTATCAGCAGGGTAGGCAACGTCTCCTACAAGTTGCAGCTGCCGGTGTGGTTCAAAATTCACAATGTCCTTCACGCCAGCAACCTAAAAGCCTACCACTCGGATCCGCAAGATGCTTCCCGAAGTGTTCCAACTCGATTACCTCCCATCACAGCCTCCTACGAGAAGCGAGTTGAAACCATTCTGGCGGACCGCAAAGTAAAGCTACCCAATGGAGTTGAGCAGATAAAGTACTTGGTGAAGTGGCGAAAGCTTCCCCGAACCGAAGCCAGTTGGGAGCCCGAAGATGCCCTTCGACATGAAGAAACAATCATCAACAACTACCACCAAGCGTCGACGAGGGCGTCGACAGTTTAAGTGGGGGAGAATGTTACGAACGATCGTCGCGCACCCGCAACAACTTCGTTCAACGATCCGTTCGTCGCTCTCACACACATGTACAAATGTTTGGCAGCTTGTTTTGCCTTAGTTTTGAGTCATTTTTCTTGTAAAAATGTAAGTTCGAACACGCTACAGCGTTACAAAGTGACCGCTCACCGAACCGAGCAAAACAGCCCCAAAACAGCCCAAAACAGCTCCGTTTTCGTGTGCCGCGTGCTGATTTCTGGAATCTGCCTCCGTTCACCAAAACGTCAGCCATCTCAGCCCCTAGGAACCCCCCGGGTGGCACAGGGCTGGATGGGGCTTCGGATATATGTCGGGCGTTGAACAACCTTTCGTAAGTTCGCACGTTACCTTGACGGGAACTTGTTGTCGCACCCGGCACCCGGTGAGCAGTTGTTTGTGGGCTTGCAGCTGTTCGTTCAACCTTCTAAAGCCCTTGTTTTCCCCCTCTCCCTCTTTTCTCTTATGCATGTAAGGTGCTCGCTGAATTGCTTGTAAAGCTTCCCCTTTTCGCGAGACGTCGGGACTTGTCCGTCGCTCGTTCTTTCGAACTAATCAACTTTCTCTTTTACAGGTCCTTCGGGACCTGCAAGAGGTTATAAGTGGGCTGATCTTTGCGGAGAAATATCGCAAGGGCGAAGCGCGACTTAGGCAATGCAAGCTAAGTTCGCGTCTTGGCCGCAAGGGTGCCTCACGCCTTAGACAATTCCAACTAAGGTCGTGACAATACATGGAGACTATGAGAACAAAAAAAAAAGATAAAAATAAAATTAGAGGAATTATGAATAATAAAATATTATATTATTAATTTTTAAAGGATTATCAATAATAAGAATGAGACTTTAAATAGTAAACTCCTTTCTGTTTTTCTATTTGATATCCTCTTTTTTTTTCTATAATTTCCTAAATGTTCCTCATCCCTTCTAATAAAATAGTTCTCACCCACACCCTAAAGACCAGTCCGTACTAATCTAACTCGTTGGATCAGTCTATACAATAGTATGATTCTATTCATTTCCCAAGTTAACCCATTACAATGATTAACTTGCACCATTGTTCCTCCTCAACTTCCACCTCTCCACTCTTCTATCATCGCTCGTTTCTCGCTCCTTTCTCTTCTCCTAAGATGTGGATGAAATCTGGTAGGGTTGCTAAGTGGTCATGCAAGTCCATAAATATAGTGATTTTGTTGGCCTAATAGAGTTTTTTTCGTTTAGCTGCTTGTTATTCTCCACCCCCTCCCATCGAGAGGGTCCTCATTTTGTTTGAGGACTTTTCCCATATATATACAGCCTAACATTCTTTTTTTGGTTTTTTTTTCTCTTTTAAGATTTTGTATGTAAAAGCATATAGGTTGAATTCTTAATTTTGATGATAAAACTAATTAATGAATTTATTAGATTAAATATATTTTTAAAATAAATAGGAAATACTTTAATTATAGATTTGGATCATCGAAGGATCAACTATCGAGCAGGAGAGTCAAGTATTAGTCCTGAAAAATTATCACGTCAAAAATTAGATATTAAGTCAAAGAATTGGTCGACGTACTAAAAATCGGATTTCATGTTATAGGTTTAGACATCATGCCGGAAGAATAATATATTATGCTGAAAGATTGGATATTATGGAAAAATCAACATACTAATAGAATAGGCGATATGCCGAAGAAAAGGATGATATACTAGAGGTTCGGATGAAATGCTGGAAAAACAAATGATGTGTAACGTACAACATGTTGAAAACTTCGTTAATATGTCATATGCATGGTTGATTTATCAAAAATCTTAATTGAGATCATTATAGATCAATTTCAATTGGTATTGGATTGAGACCATGCCAACTTATCAAGGAAGCCATTAGGCTTAAACTAAGACCGAATTGAACTTATTAGAAGGTAAAATCAATGGCCTAAACTAGACCTAGACATTGGTATCGTTAACCCTATGTGGTAGTACTGCTTGAGTTCAAACAAAAGCTAGGAGAAAAAGATGGTATCTTGATGGTGATGCTTAACTTATATGATCGGATATCTTATAAAATTTTCAAAGCTCACTAGCTGAATATTATCTTTGAAAACAATAATAAAAAAATCATTAATATTGAAAATATTGGCAATAAATTGAATCTTTTGATTGAAGATGTACTTTGGGTAGATGGTTTGAAACACAACTTAATAAGCAATCAACTTTGTGATAAGAGATATAAAATTAAATTTGAATTTAATAGTTGGGTCATAAGAATACAAAATAAGAACAAATCTATTATAAAAGTGATAATGATTATACTATTAATCTTGATGATTTTGGTAATATAACTTATTTTTCAATTTTGAATGATAATACATGATTTTGACATAGAAAACTAGGACATGATAGTATGAAATTAATTTTATAAATTGAAATAAAAGAACTTATAAGAGGAATGCCTAAATTAAATTTATTAAAGATAAAATTTATGATGTGTGCTAATTAGGAAAATATATAAAGAGTAGCTTTAAACCTAAAAATGAAGTAAGTACCTTTAGATCATTATAACTAATTCACATGCATCTATTTGGACTTACTTATATTGGAGACAAACATCAAAAAAATTATGTGATAATCGAGTTACCATTTAGATTAAGAAAAAAATATATGAGATAATAAATAGAAAATAAATTGATATAAAAATCATTTTTATTTATAAACAATTATGTATAGTTTTATTAAAAATAAAATAAGAAAATAATCATAAAAAATGATATAAATATATGGTAAAGAGATCCTATGGATGCCATAGTTAAATTAGGTGAGACAATTAAGAATAGATGCACTTAAAAGAGATAGTGTAGTCAAGGATGTTATTATTTTACATATATCGATAGAGTTATGTGAAACAGTCAAACTTCAGTACGGGTGAGAGATTGAAGTCAATAAAGAAAAAGGAAAACTTAGACCAACGATCAAATTCGATATCCACTAAATAAGTACTTAGCAAAATCTACGATTGGATGAGTTGATATCACGGTGCCAACTAAGAATCACTTGTTTTCAACAAGAATAGTTGTTTTCTTCTTCAAACTTGTCAACCGTCACCTTTCGATGTGGCATCAAATGATTGTTCCTGGTTAGGGTTGGTTTGGAGAATGGACGGCAAACACATTCCATGGTTACCCACTTAGGAGAGGAGAGAGGAATGAAATGCTCATCAAACACATTCCATGGATATCATGGAATGCTCATCAAAAGAGTAATTTCCTCATAAAAGTTCCACTAATTCCTTTCTACCGGAGGATATACTCCTGTATTAGGAATTGACCATGGGGCGTCCAGTTTAAATTTCAGATTTACCCTCATATTTTTAATTAAATATTTATTTTTAAAAATTTCTTGAATCGGTCCAGATTAGTAAATTGATTCAGAATAACGAATCGATTCAAATGGCTTCCTCCTCCTCCCTTCGTCTCATTCTCATCCTTTTTTTCTCCTCTTCTCACACTATCATTTTCAAACATTCAATCTGCTTTTCTTAAGAAGCAGGAGAAAAGAAAAAGAGACAAAAGAAGAGTGAACAGTAAATCGAAAGAAATGAAAGAGAAAGGGAGATTGGACTAGAGAGAATCGAAGAAACAAATTCTTTTCGTGTTTTTCTTAAACCAAACAAATTCTTTGATCACAATGTACAAAAGAATATTTAACCATTTATTCAAAAAAAAAAGGGATGTTCCTTAGGTGAATTTTAAATACATTAGTGTGGTATGATAAAAACGATTTGGTATAGGATTTTCTAAATAAATTACCCAAGAATCAAACATGAAAGATGAGACTAAATATTTATTCTTATCTAAGCAATATGTATAATATATTAAAATTTTAATTAGATTTATTTTTTGAAAAATACTTTTCTAAGTTATATCTGACAAATGAGAGTCAAAATATTTAATTATAGTTTAAGAATAATTAAGTTTATCCAAAATATTATTATACTTTTATATTATATAAAAACACTATAAAATTTAACGGAATATTTTATTTTATGAGAAGCCATCGCCCAATAGCTAAACACAACACATAAAGAAAGTAATATATTAATAAATAAAATAAAAAACTTACTTTGAAGCATCGATACAATTCATAAGAAGTCAGTTATTTTATTTTTGGACTATTGTTATAATATTTTAGTTCATATACAGAAAGCACTATAAAGGGGTTATGATTCCAATTTATAAGTAAATAAATCAATTTACAATATAAACGAAAAGTATAAAAGAAATATAAATTGAGTTTTATATTGATTCGGTCGTGATCTACATCCACTTTCGATTCGTCTTCACTCGAGGCCACCAGCTTCCACTACCGATCTTCTTTCAACGAGTGAAGATCAACTACCATTACAACTCTTTCTCCTTTCCACAAGTTCAGAAAATAACCTTTACAACCCTCAACATAATCCTCACACACCTCCCTTAGAACAACCTCTAAGCTCAAGGAGGAGGGAACTCAATCTTTTCAACACTTTTACAACTTAGAATTCTTTCCACTTTCTACATAATTCTTATATCTTCATGCAAGAATAGCCGGGGTATTTATAGACCACAAATGACTTTAAAAATAGAGCTAAAAAAGGTCTCATCCCGAGTTTTCCTGGTCCTAACAATACCATCACCCATGTTGGGCGGTACTATCACCTACAGCATTGACACTTGGCGGTACCACCGCCTAGTATGACAATACCATCACCAGTACTCTCTAACATTGGAAGGTACCACTGCCTAGTCTGGCGGTGGCCCGTACCGCCTACAGCATTGACATTGGGTGGTACCACTGCCTAGTATGACAGTACCATCACTAGTACTCTCTGACACTAAAAGATACCACCGCCCAGTCTAATGGTACTACCACCTAACATAGTCTTGAAGACTGTGTTTAGGCAGTACCATCACTAGACCTTCTTATGGGATATTGAATAGGCTAAAAAACAAGCCCAATTTAGCCCTAATACAAGCTTAATTGGCCCCTAATTGAGTTAGCATTATTTCATCCCAAAATCGATTCAATTAGTCCTAAACTAACTTGATCTAGACATATAATTATAAGCATAAATCCTATGTTGTCTAACATGTCATTGGTGCTAGTCATAGGTGCCCAACAAGCCAATCACGTGAGTGATGACACGTGTGACTTGACACGGAATTTTTTTGCTTATTATATTTTGGTATTTATCACTTTATATTGATTATTGTATATATGCATGTATATATTGTGATGTCCTTGGATTTGTACAATGGGAATCAGATCATTATGAGATCACAATAATGAGACCGATTCACCTTTAAACATAGATCCTAAATAATTCCGGTCATAGGTTACTCGAGAGGGATATCGAGATAACTAGATAGACTGGTGTGTTGTATACCCATCCATATGTTGGATGCAACTGGTCTCATAGCTGCTCGTGCGGAGATATTAGGGATACAGTACAGGTGCTAATTGGAGAATGAGTTCACTGATTGATCCGCTTACAGAATGCTGGATGGTTGATGATACCTTATTGTCAGACAGCGATTCCATAGTCTTAGTGGTATATCTGGTCCTTAGACTTGAAACACCAAGGATGTTCTATATGAGTGCTCCATTCTTTGATACCGGACTTATAGGTTTGGATGTCCCAGATCTAGTACAGCCGGTCATTATGAGTGGTAGTCAACCTTACGAGGGCTATTGAGTGTCGATAGAGGATCATCCACTCTCGGTGTCATGAGAGGAATATCCCATATGTTCTTGCTCAGACAAATCCCTGGCCAGGGTCATTCAGATTGAGAGAGAAAGAGTTCTCTGGGAGAATCTGATTAGAGCGAGACTCGAGTAGAAACCGTATGGGTCTGACAACACCATACCCGGTATACGGTCTCTAGGATATTGGATGGATAAGGGACTATAGGTACATGGTAATTGAGGACAGACAAGTCTAATGGATTGGATTCCCCTGTATCGTCTAAGGACTACGGCGTAGTGGCCTAGTACGTCCGTAGTCGATGAGTTGAGTGAATTATTATGGAGATAATAATTCATTGAGCCAGAAGGACTTCTGACAGGTATGACTCACGGCCAACTCGATATTGGGCCTAGAGGGTCACACACATATGGTAAGTATTATGATAAGTAGAGGTTCAGATATGAGATATCCGTTGGAGCTCCTATCTTATTGGATATCCAATAAGCCCCTGAATTATTGGATCCTATAGATGAGATCCAATAAAAGCCCATGAGAGATTATTGGATAGAGATTCACTAATCTAAGAGGCTTAGGTAATTGGATGCAGATCCAATACCCCATAGGGGAGGATCCATTATGGTTTGATAGGGGACCTCTATAAATAGGAGGGATTTAGTGGTTCATAGGCTAGAGCCGTCGCTTGTCTCTCCTATTCTCCTCCCCCTCTCCACCTTAGAGTAGGCCCTGTTGTGTGGATCACCGCTAGAGAGGAGGATGCTTGACCTCCTTAATCCTTTCCTAGAGATCTACAGGGAAATAGGGATATACGATCTCCGTAGGTAACACAATTTATCTTATACGCAGTTTTATGTTTCACGATTTTTGCGCACCAATCTTCGCACGATGACGAACATCTCTTTGGGAATAGGAAATTTTATTTTCTTGTTCTTCCGCTACACATGTGATGTTGCCCCCAAGATTTTCTAACAGTGGTATCAAAGCTAGGTTGATCGTGCGATAGATTAGTTTTGAACTACATGTGTTGTGTTTTGGAGAAACTTTTGACGTCAAAATCGTTGACGCAAAAGCGAGAAAGGGAAACAATAGTTGTTGCCGTTGATCTACGTGTGTGCAACTGCATGTAGCGTGGCCACAGGCAGGCAGCACTAGGGCTGCGCTTGTAGTGGCTGACCGGCGGGCTGCTTGCAGTAGGCTTGCTGCGGGCGTCGGTAGGCAGGGCTACAGGCAACGTGGCCACCTGCACGTGGGCATTGTGCCCGTGCATAAGGGCGGCGCTTGTGGGTGCTGGACCCACGGGTAGAGGCACCGTGGGATGAGGCGCCTGCGGCCGCAACGCCCGCGGGCTGAGGCGCCATAGGGTCACAGTGCCTGCGACCGCTGCTCCTACAGGCAAACCCCCCCCGTAGGGGCTGCCGCCCGGTGGGGCATTGCACTTGTGGACACAACGCTCATGGGGGGCAAGCGAAGATGAGATCACTCGCTACGTGAAGTACATTGATGACTCCACTCTTGCTCAGTGTTATATGTTAGGCTCTATGACTCCTAAGTTACAAAGACAACATGAAAAGATGGATGCCAGATCCATTCTCCTATATGTTTGTAAATTAGTTGAGGAACAATTAAGGATTCAGCGAAATAAGATATTCAAAAGCCTCTTCCACGCTAGGATGACTGAGGGGACACCGGTTCAGAACCATGTCCTAAAGATGATTAAGTGGATAGAGAAACTCACAAGTCTAGGAATGGTTCTAGAGGATAATTTGTGTGTGGACATTGTGTTTCAGTCCTTACCAAATTTCTTTTCACAATTCATAATAAATTTTAATATGAACAAGTTTAACGTGACTCTCTTAGAGCTCCTCAATATATTGAGGGAGGCAAAGAGAACTATCAAAAAAGAGAAGCTAGTTCTCTACACTGGTGAGACCAAAAAGAAAAGGAAAACAGAAAAGTCCCTTAAGAACAGCAAGGGCAAGGGCAGATCAGGTAAAGCAAAGGTTGCTAAGAAAGACCTGGCAAAGGATAAAGGCCAGTGCTTCCACTATGGCAAAGATGGGCACTTGAAGAGGAACTGCAAAGAGTACCTTGCAGAGAGGGCGAAATGAAAGCTTGGAGAAGCTTCAAATACATTCATGATCAGTCTCCATTTGTCAGACTCTTATGATAACACATGGGTATTGGATACCGGTAGTACTTATCATATATGTAATTCGTTGCAGGTTCTGGCAAGATCTAGGAGATTAGAGAGAGGCAAGATGGACCTCAAGATGTGCAATGGAGCAAAAGTTGCTGTAGTAACTATTGGTGAGGTCGCCCTACATCTGCATGGTGGAGTTATTATTGCATTAGATGCATGTTATTTTGTTCCTTTTATTATCAAAAACATTATCTCCATTTCATGTTTGATAGTTAGTGGATATAAATTAGTTTTTGAGAACAATGGTTGTTCAATATTATTAGATGATGAGATCATCACGAAAGGAACATTGCATAATAGTTTGTTTATGCTAGACACTACTCCACATATCATGAATGTAAGTGTGTCTAAGAGGAAACAAGATGAAGTGAACAATGCATACCTATGACATTGTAGGCTAGGTCATATCCATAAGGGAAGGATTCAAAAGTTACTAAAGGATGAATATCTAGATTCATTCGACTATGAGTTATATGCAACTTCCGGGCCTTGCTTTTGTGGAAAACTGACCAACTCTCCATTTAGTGGAACTGGAGTGAGAGCCACTGAGCTGTTGGAACTTATATATAGTGATGTATGTAGACCCATGTCAACTCATGCCATTGGTGGTTACTTCTACTTCGTTACCATTACTGATGATTTCTTAAGGTATAGATATGTGTACTTAATGAAGTACAAGTTCGAGGCTTTTGAGAAATTCAAAGAGTATAAGAATGAAGTGGAGAACCAGATTGGAAAGAGTATTAAGACTCTTCGATCAGATCGAGGAGGTGAGTACTTCAGTATAGAGTTTACTCAGTTCCTTAAGGACCATAGGATATTATCCCAATGGACACCTTTTTATACACCTCAGCTCAATGGTGTGTCTGAAAGGAGAAATCGTACGCTGTTAGACATGGTATGGTCCATGACGAGTTTCGCTGACCTACCCATCTCATTCTGGGGATATGCCCTAGAGACCGCATCTTACTTTCTGAACATAGTTTCAACTAAGTCGGCAGTGTCTACACCATATGAGATATGAAAAAGGAAGAAGCCCGATCTTAAGGTTGTTAAGATTTGGGGCTGCCCTACCCACGTTAAAAGACACAACTCCGATAAGTTGGAATTGAGGACAGAGCGATGCAAGTTCGTGGGATACCCCAAGGAAACTTGTGGGTATTATTTCTATCATCTTGAGGACCAAACGGTCTTTGTAGCTAAGAGAGTAGTGTTCCTTGAGAAGGAACACATTCTTGGCGAAGATAGTGGGAGCATGATAGAGTTGAGTGAGGTTGGAGAACCTAACTTAAGCACTACCCTACAGCTCGAGTCTGTTCAAGTACCTAATACACAAGTTCCAACTTTACATAGGTTCGACATAGTATCCCATTCTCCTGAGAGATATATGGGACATATTAGAGGAGAGGATGTTGAGGATATTGATCCTTAGACCTACGAGGAGGCTATTATGAGTATAGACTCATGGAAGTGGCAAGAAGTCATGAATTCTGAGATGGGTTCTATGTACTCCAACAAGGTTTGGAACCTAGTTGATGTGTCCGAAGGTATTGTACCCATCGGTTACAAGTGGATCTTTAAGAAAAAGATTAGAGTAGATGGAAAGGTAGAGACCTATAAAGCAAGGCTAGTGGCTAAGGGGTATCGTCAAAGGCAAGATGTTGACTATGACGAAACCTTCTCACTTATAGCAATACTAAAATCCATCCAAATTCTATTGGCTATTGCAGCACACTATGATTATGAGATTTGGCAAATGGATGTGAAAACCACATTCCTCAATGGGAACCTCGAGGAGGAGGTGTATATGATACAACCTGAGGGATTCGTGTCCAAAGACTGCCCAAATAAGGTGTGTAGGTTGCTTAGATCCATTTATGGACTAAAATAAGCTTTCCGAAGTTGGAACATAAGATTTGATGCGGCAATTATATCTTATGACTTCATTAAGAACGAAGATAAGCCTTGTGTGTACAGGAAGGTAAGTGAGAGCATTGTCACCTTTTTGGTGTTATATGTGGATGACATCTTGATAATTGAGAATGATGTAGGAATGCTATCCACAGTAAAGACTTGGTTATTTAGACACTTTTCTATGAAGGACTTAGGGGATGTATCCCATATCTTGTGGATTCGGATCTATAGAGATAGATCCAAGAGGATGTTTGGCTTATCCCAATCCAGGTACATAGAAACCATTGTCAAAAAGTTTGGCATGGAAAATCCCAAGAGAGGTCTCATACCGATGAGACATGGGATATCACTTTCTAGGAGTATGTCCCCAAAGACTCCTGAAGAAAGGGTGAACATGAATATGATACCTTATGCCTCAGTGATAGGGTATATCATGTATGCCATGCTATGTACTAGGCCTGATATAGCATATGCTTTGAGTGTCATGAGCAGGTATTAGGCGGATCTAAGCTTAGAATATTGGAAAGTAGTAAAGTGTATCTTTAAGTACTTAAGAAAGACTAAGGATCTTTTACTAGTATATGGAGGTTATAGCCTCAAGGTTGAAGGTTACACAGATTTAAGTTTTCAATCTGATATCGATGATAGCAAGTCAAATTCAGGGTATGTGTATACTGTGAATGGATGAGCAGTGTGCTGGAAGAGTTCTAAACAAGATACTACTATTGATTCAACCACAAAGGCAGAGTATATTGCTGTAGCAGATGCAACAAAGGAGGGAGTTTGGGTGAAGAAATTCATCGTAGATCTGGGAGTTGTGTTGGTTAGTGAGGAGCCAATTTTTTTATATTGCGACAACAACGAGGCGATTGCTCAAGCGAAGAAACCCAAGTCTCATTAGAAATCTAAGCATATTCTGAGGAGGTTCCACCTGATCAGAGAGATCGTGACCCGAGGAGATGTAGTAGTGGAAAGAGTCCTATCCGAAGATAACATTACAGATCCATTAACAAATCCGTTGTCTCAGATTGTCTTTGAGCATCACAGGGGTCTGATGGGGATCAGACACATAGCTGATTAGCTTTATGTTAAGTGAGAGATTGCTAGTCATAAGTGCCCAACAAGCCAATCACGTGAGTGATGGCACGTATAACTTGACACAGAATCTTTTTACTTATTATATTTTGGCATTTATCACTTTATATTGACTATTGCATATATGAATGTATATATTGTGATGTCATTGGATCTGTGCAATGAGAATTGATCGTGATGAGATCACGATAATAAGACCGATTCACCTTTAAACACAAATCCTAAATAATGGATGCATCTGGTCTCATAGCTGCTTGTATGGGGACACTGGGGATACAGTACAAGTGCTCATTGGAGAATGAGTTCTCTGATTGATCCGCTTACGGAATGCTGGATGGTTGATGATGCCTTATTGTCAGACAGCAATTTCGTAGTCCTAGTGGTGTATCTGGTCCTTAGACTTAAGACACCAAGGACCTGTATGAGTGCTCTATTCTTTGATATCGGACTTATAGGTTTGGATGTCCTAGATCTAGTACAGTTGGTCATTGGGAGTGGTAGTCGACCTTACGAGGGCTATTGAGTGTCAATAGAGGATCATCCACTTTCGGCATCATGAGAGAAATATCCCATGTATTCTTGCTTAGACAAATCCCTAGCTAGGGTCATTCGGATTGAGAGGGAAAGAGTTCTTTGGGAGAATCCAATTAGAGCGAGACTCGAGTAGAAACTGTATGGGTCTGACAACACCATACCCAGTATACGATCTCTAGAATATTAGATGGATAAGGGACTATAGGTACATGGTAACTAAGGACAGACATGTCCAATGGATTAGATTCCCCTGTATCATTTGGGGACTATAGCGTAGTGGCCTAGTACGTCCATAGTAGATGAGTCGAGTGAATTATTATGGAGATAATAATTCACTGAGCCAGAAGGAGTTCTGATAGGTATGACTTAGGGCTAGCTTGATATTGGGCCTAGAGGGTCACACACATATAGTAGGCATTGCGATGAGTAGAGTTTCGGATATGAGATATCCGCCAGAGCCCTTGTCTTATTGGATATCCAATAAGCCCCTGAATTATTAGATCCTATGGATGAGATCCAATAAAAGCCCATGAGAGATTATTAGATAAAGATCCACTAATCTAAGAGGCTTTGGTAATTAGATGCAGATCCAATACCCGATAGGGGAGGATCCATTAGGGTTTGACAGGGGCCCTCTATAAATAGGAGGGATTCAGTGGTTCATAGGCTAGAGCCTTTGCTTGCCTCTCCTATTCTCCTCCCCCTCTCCACCTCAGAGCAGGCTTGGAGTTTTGAGGAGCATCATCGTAGCCCAACTGTGTGGATCACTGTTAGAGAGGAGGATATTAGGATCAAGAGCACTAAGAGGAGGGGGGGGGGGGTGAATTAGTGCAGCGAAAAACTTTCGACGATTTAAAACTGCATTCGTACGATAAAAATGATTTCGGTATGAAAATCGATTGAAAAATTACTTTAACTTAAGATCAAGCGAAGTGCAGTTAAAGTAAAGCTATGGAGGCAGTTGCAGTTAAGATAGAGAACAAAATGTAAATGCAAACCGAGATTTAGAGTGGTTCGGTCAATCTTGACCTACATCCACTTTTGGCTTCCTCCTCCGATGAGGTCACCGACGTCCACTAGAGGCCTTCCTTCAATAGGCGAAGGCCAACCACCTTTTTACAGTTTCACTCCTTTTGACGGGCTTAGGAGACAACCCTTATAGGTTTTTCACTCATCTCTTGAATGATCAAAACTTGGAAGAAAAGAGGGAGAAGAACTTTTGGCCTTTACAACACTTTTGAGCTCTAAAAATTATAGAGTAAGATCAAGATTTCGGTACCCTTTTATGTAGGAAAGGGTGGGGTATATATAGGCCCTAAACTGGTCTGAATTTGGAGCTCAAAAATGTCAAGTCCTGGATTTTCGGGGTCCTGGCGATACTACCGCCATAATTGGGCGGTACTACAGCCTGACAGAGCTCGGAGACTTAGCTCGGGCGATACCACCACCTGACAGGGGTGGTACCATTGCCCAACCTCACTCGGAGGCCAAGCCAAAGCGGTGCCACCACTTGACCTGGGCGGTTCCACCGCCCAATTGTCCTGGGAGACAGCTCTTGGGCGGTGCCACCGCCAGCCAGGAAATCTGGGTCCGAATGGGCTGATCCATTCGGCCCAATTTGGGTATATCAAGAGCCCAATTGCCTCAAGATTAAGTTATTGGGATCACCTCCAATTTCTAACTTAATCGTCATGCTAACTACGATATTTTAAGACATTTGTACTACAGCTTGCTCCGGTGCATCAATCGCTTCTTCTGGCGAGCTTCCGGCGAACATCCAATGAACCCTCGACGATGCTTCGGCGGACTTCCGGCAAACTCCTGGACTTGCAATGATCCACTTGGCGAGTTCCGATGAGCTTCTTTGGCAAGCTCCTGGACTTCTCGGATTTGTTTCCTAGAACCTCCGACGACCGTCTGGACTTCCGTCGAACTCTCGAACTCCCAACGTGATCATAGTCTTGACTCAGGTGCAACTTCTGCTACATGTCTTACTTTCAACGTAGTTAGTCCTATACACTTATCTCAACATATGAATTAGATAACAATTGACAATTGACAATTGACTTCATCATCAAAATCCGAGATTCAACAATCTCCCCTTTTTCTATGATGACAATCAATTGATAACGGAGTTAACCTTAACTCCCCCTATCTATATGCCATACTCGAGATAAGTTATTCTTGAATTCAAAGCCTTTGAATTCAAGAGACATATTGATAAGTTAAGATCGTTTAACCTTATCAATACTCCCATCATGATTCCTATCATGATGTATCTCTCTGAAAATGGTGTCAAGGCTTGACATCCATTTTCAAGTCTTACATTTCCAGTGTGAATGATAGTAATGGTAGCAATTCATCATATGGTAAGATATCAACATATAAAATTGCGATGTAAGTTTTTGATATCGTAACATAACGTAAGCATTTTAAGTGTTTAGCAATCATAGCATTTTATTACATGGCAAGATATCGATATGTAAAATTACGATGCAAGTTCTTGATATCTTAACATGATGCATATATGGCATAATGCAAATATGGCAATCATAGCATTTCTATCATCAATTTATCATATATTTCGATGCAAGCTTCTTTTGATATCTTAACATAATTCAAATTCAAATATGGCACTCATAGCATCAATTCATATATTTCTCCCCTTTTGTCATCAACAAAAAGAAGAACGATATAAGCAAATTTTAAACATAAGTGCGGTAATGATTTATGCATTAATTAGGTTTATGTCATTTTTCAACAATGAGTGATAGGATACCAATTATGTAAGCATCTCAAGAAAAACATGACATGGAGATTACTTCTTCCTTTTTATTTAGAATTATCTGTTTGCATGAAGGAGGAAAGCCATTTGTGAGATTACTCGAATGAAGTTAAAATTAATAAGAGATTTAAATTATATTTCATTTTTACAAGGATCAAGATATGTATGTGAATCAAATCCTTGCAAAAAAAAATCTTCCTTTTCAAGAAGGAATTTATAAGAAAGAATCATTTCATCAAATCTATTTCTCGAAGAAAAATATTTTTCACACGATAAGTCTATGAGAGATGCATTTGATTCTATATGTCAAAAATCAATGATATGAATTAAACTCTATATGACATATGCTTATGAAAGCTACATTAAGTTTGGAAGAGAACTTAATTGATACTCCCCTATTGGGTATTGGATCTGCATCTAATTACCCAAAACTCTTAGATTAGTGGATATCTATCCAAATAATCTGTCATAGGCTTTTATTGGATATCATTCATAGGATCCAATAATTCAGGGGTTTATTGGATATCCAATAAGATAGGGGCTCCGGCGGATATCTCATATCCAAACCTCTACTCATTGTAATGCTTATCATTGTGTGTGACCCTCTGGTCCCAATATAGAACTGCCATGAATCATACCTGTCAGAACTCCTTCTAGCTTAGTGAATTATTATCTCCATAATAATTCACTCAACTCATCGACTGCAAACGTACTAGGCCACTATGCCGTAGTCCCAGATGATACAGGGGAATCCAATCCATTAGACGTGTCTGTCCTCAGTTATCATGTACTTATAGTCCCTCATCTATCTAATATCTCAGAAATCATATACCGGGCATGGTGCTATCAGACTCATACAGTTTCTACTCGAGTCTCGCTCTAATCGGATTCTCTCGGAGAACTCTTTCTCTCTCAATCCGAATGACCCTAGTTAGGGATTTGTATATAGATATATATATATAGATATATATATATAATATATATATATATATATAGATATATATATATATAGATATATATATATAGATATATATATATATATATAGATATATATATATAGATATATATATATAGATATATATATATAGATATATATATATATTATATATATATATAGATATATATATATAGATATATATATATATAATATATATATATAGATATATATATATAGATATATATATATAGATATATATATATATATAGATATATATATATAGATATATATATATAGATATATATATATATAGATATATATATATAGATATATATATATATATTATATATATATATATTATATATATATATAGATATATATATATAGATATATATATATAGATATATATATATAGATATATATATATAGATATATATATATAGATATATATATATAATATATATATATATATATATAGATATATATATATATCTATATATATATATAGATATATATATATAGATATATATATATATAATATATATATATATTATATATATATATCTATATATATATATTATATATATATATCTATATATATATATAATATATATATATATAGATATATATATATATATAGATATATATATATATCTATATATATATATAGATATATATATATAGATATATATATATATATCTATATATATATATCTATATATATATATATAGATATATATATATAGATATATATATATAGATATATATATATAATATATATATATAGATATATATATATAGATATATATATATAGATATATATATATATCTATATATATATATTATATATATATATAGATATATATATATAGATATATATATATATCTATATATATATATCTATATATATATATAGATATATATATATATATAATATATATATATAGATATATATATATAGATATATATATATATCTATATATATATATCTATATATATATATAGTATATATATATATATATATATATATATATATATATATATATATATATATATATATATATATATAAAGTGATAAATGCCAAAATATAGTAAGAAAAAAGATTATGTGTCAAGTCACATATGCTATCACTCACGTGATTAGTTTGTAGGGCAATCTCTCACTTGACTAAGCCATCACCTATGTGTCTAATCTCCATCAAATCCCTATGATGCTAAAAGACAATATGAGATAACGGCTTTGTTAGTTGATCTACAATGTTATCTTCAGATGAAACTCTTTCCACTACTACATCTCCTCGGGTCACGATTTCTCTATTAAGCTAGAATCTCCTCAGAACACTTTTGTTGAGACCCGGGCTCCCTTATTTGAGTAATCGCCCCATAGTTATCGTAATATAAGGGAATCAACTTCTTGTTGCCTAACACGACTCCCAAATCTGTGATGAACTTCTTTATCTAAACTCCCTCCTTTGTTGCCTCTACTGCAGCAATGTACTCCGCCTCTGTGGTCGAGTCAGCAGTAATATCTTGCTTGGAACTCTTCCAGCATACTGCTCCTCCATGCAAGGTATACACATACCATGAATTCGACTTGCTATCATCGACATCATATTGAGAAATTGAGTCCGTGCAGCCTTCAACCCTGAGGCTACTACCTCCATATACTAGTAAAAGATCCTTATTCCTTCTCAAGTACTTAAGTTGCACTTTACTACTTTTTAGTGCTCCAAGCCTGGATCTGCTTGATACCTGCTCGTGACACTTAGAGCATGCACTATATCAGGCCTAATACATAGCATGATATACATGATAGACCCTATCATTGAGGCATATGGTATTCTATCCATGTTCGCCCTTTTTTAAGGAGTCTTTGGAGACATAGAAAGCGATATCCCATGTCTCATCGGTATGAGACCTCTCTTGGAATTTTTCATGCCAAACCTTTTGATAATAGATCTGAATCTCCAAGATATATGATGCTTCCCCTAAGTCCTTCATGGAGAAGTGTCTAGATAACCAAGTATTTACTATGGATAGCATTCCTACATCATTCCCAATGATCAGGATGTCATCCAATATAACACCAAAAAAGTGATAGCGCTCCCACTTACCTTCTTGTACACACAAGGCTTATCTTTATTCTTAACGAAGTCATAAGATCTGATTGCCTCATCAAATCTTATGTTCCAATTTTGGGAAGCATGCTTTAGTCCATAAATGGATCTAAGCAACCTACACACCTTATCTAGGCAGTCCTTGGACATGAATCTCTCGGGCTATATCATATACACCTCCTCCTCAAGGTTCCCATAGACGATATAGTTTTCACGTCCATATGTCATATCTCTTAATCATAGTGTGCTGCAATAGCCAATAGAATTCATATGGATTTTAGCATTGCTATGGGTGAGAATGTTTCTGTTAGGATCAAGAGCACTAAGAGGGGGGGGTGAATTAGTGCAGCGGAAAACTTTCGACGATTTAAAACAACGTTCGTATAATAATAAGAACGATTTCGGTATGAAAGTCGATTCGGAAATTGCTTTAACTTAAGATCAAGTAAAGTGCAGTTAAAGTAAAGCTATGGAAGTAGTTGCAGTTAGGATAGAGAACAAAATGTAAATGCAAACCGAGATTTAGAGTGGTTCGGTCAATCTTGACCTACATCCACTTTTGGCTTCCTCCTCCGATGAGGTCACCGACGTCCACTAGAGGCCTTCAATAGGCGAAGGCCAACCACCCTTTTACAGTTTCACTCCTTTTGACGGGCTTAGGAGACAACCCTTACAGATTTTTTACTCCTCTCTTGAATGATCAAAACTTTGAAGAAAAGAGGGAGAAGAACTTCTAGCCTTTTACAACACTTTTAAGCTCTCAAAATCTCAGAATAAATGCTAAGTTTCGGTGCCCTTTCATGCATGAAAGGGTGGGGTTTATATAGCCCCCAAACTGATTTGAATTTGGAGCTCAAAAATGTCATATCCCATGTTTTCGGGGTCCTGGCGGTACTACCGCCATAAATGGGCGGTACTACCGCCTGACAGAGCTCAGAGACCGAGCTCGGGCGGTACCACCGCCTGTCAGGGGCGGTGCTACCGCCCAGTCTCACTCGGAGACTGAGCCAGGCGGTGCCACCGCCTGACAAGGGCGGTGCTACCGCTCACCCAGTCTCACTCGGAGACTGAGCCCAGGCGGTGCCACCACCCAGTCTCACTCGGAGACTGAGCCTAGGCGGTGCCACCGCCTGACAGGGGCGGTGCCACCGCCCAGCCTCACTCCGAGACTCGGCTGCTGGGCGGTGCCACTGCCGGCCAGGGAATCTGGGTCCGAATAGGCTGATCCATTCGGCTTAATTTGGGTCTGTCAAGAGCCCAATTGTCCCAAGATTAAGTTAATGGGATCACCTCCCATTTCTAACTTAATCATCATGCTAACTACGATAATATTCAAGACATTTACTGCAACTTGCTCCGATGCGTCAATCGCTTCTTCCGTCGAGCTTCCGACGAACTTCCGGCGATCATCCGACGAACCCTCGGCGATGCTCCGGCGGACTTCCGGCAAACTCCTGGACTTGCGACGATCCACTTGGCGAGTTCCGATGAGCTTCTTTGGCAAGCTCCTGGACTTCTCGGATTTGTTCCCGCAGAACCTCCGATGACCGTTCGGACTTCCGTCGAACTCTCGAACCCCCAACGTGATCATAGTCTTGACTTCGGCGCAACTCCTATTGCATGTCTTACTTTCATCGTAGTTAATCCTGCACACTTATCTCAACATATGGATTAGATAACAAATGACAATTGACTTCATCATCAAAATCCGAGATTCAACAATCTCCCCCTTTTTGATGATGACAATCAATTGATAACGGAGTTAACTTTAACTCCCCCTATCTATATGCCATACTCAAGATAAGTCATTCTTGAATTCAAAGCCTTTGAATTCAAGAGACATATTGATAAGTTAAGATTGTTTAACCTTATCAATACTTCCATCATGATTCCTATCATGATGTATCTCTCTGAAAATGATGTCAAGGCTTGACATCCATTTTCAAGTTTTACATTTCAAATGTGAATGATAGTAATGGTAGCAATTCATCATATGGTAAGATATCAACATGTAAAATTACGATACAAGTTCTTGATATCTTAACATAATACAAATATTTCAGAGTGTTTCGCAATCATAGCATTTCTATCATGAATTTACCATATATTTCGATGCAAGCTTTTTTTAACATAATGCAAATTCAAATATGGCACTCATAGCATCAATTCATATATTTCTCCCCCTTTGTCATCAACAAAAAGGAGAACGATATAAGCAAATTTTAAACACAAGTGAGTGATTGGTAATTTTTCAACAATGAGTGATAGGATACCAATTATACAAACATCTCAAGAAAAGATTAAATCACGCTTCATTTTTACAAGGATCAAGATATGTATGTGAATCAATATCCTTACAAGTAAAAAAAAATCTTCCTTTTTCAAGAAGGAAATTATAAGAAGGAATCATTTTATCAAATCCATTTCTCGAAAATATTTTTCACATTATAAGCCTATGAAAGATGTATTTGCTAATTGATTCCATATGTCAAAAATCAATGATATGAATCAAACTCGATATGACATATGCTTATGAGAGCTACATTAAGTTCGGAAGAGAATAAGGTATCAAGAAAATCCGAAAATAAAATTTAACACTTTCATGCATTCGGACAAGGTTTTGCTATAGATTTTCCAATATAATCATGAAGATAAATCATGCTCATTATCATGGAAATTTTTATATCCAAAACACATAATTTCCAACATATTATTAAGGCATGTAATCATGTAAAATCATCATAGCAATTGAGTGATTTGATTATTGAATCAAGAAAGTCCGAAAAATAGATTTAATGAGTTCAAGCATTCGGACACATTAACATTCCTAATTCTCTTCTAATGAAATTAAATTGTTCTACACTCAAAGGCTTTGTAAAAATATCAGCTAGTTGATGTTTAGTATCAATGAACTCTATAACTATATCATGATTAGTGACATGATCTCGTATAAAGTGATGTCTAATATCAATATGTTTTGTTCTTGAGTGTTGAATGAGATTCTTTGTTAAACATATAGCACTTGTGTTATCACATTTAATGGGAATATTTTTAAGATGAACTTTATAATCTTCTAAGGTGTTTTTCATCCACACAACTTGTGCACAGCATGCACTAGCTGCAATATACTAGGCTTCGGTTGTTGATAGTGCAACCGAGTTTTGTTTCTTAGATGACCAGGAAACAAGAGCATGTCTCAAAAATTGACATGTTCCTGATGTGCTTTTTCTATCTAATCTACATCCAGCAAAATTTGCATCAGCATAAGCAATTAACTCAAACTTCTCAGTTTTCGGATACCATAATCCTAGATTTGATGTACCTTTAAGATATCTAAGTATTCTTTTAACCGCTTTGAGATGAGATATCTTAGGGTTCGATTGAAACCTAGCACAAAGTCCTACACTGAACATGATATCTGGTCTAGTTACAGTGAGGTAAAGTAAACTTCCTATCATACCCCTATAAGTTTTTTGATCGAAGTTTTCTCCACTTTCATCAACTTCTAACTTAGTGGATGTGCTCATAGGAGTGTTAATAGCTTTTGAGCTTTCCATATTAAATCTCTTTAGCAAATCTAAAGCATATTTAGTTTGACTAATAAAGATGCCATTTCTTAGTTGCTTAATTTGTAAGCCTAAGAAAAAGGTGAATTCTCCCATCAAACTCATTTGAAATTCTAAACTCATGGTTTTAGCAAAGGATTCACAAAGAGATTCGTTTGTAGAACCAAAGATAATATCATCAACATAAATCTGAACAATGAGAAAATTATTTTCAATAATTTTCAAAATTCTTGATAAACAATGTAGTATCAACCTTGCCTTTTGTAAAATTATTTTTAATAAGAAAAGAACTAAGTCTCTCATACCAAGCCCTTGGGGCTTGTTTTAAACCATAGAGAGCTTTAGTTAATTTAAACACATGATTAGTGAGACTATTATTTTCAAATCCGGGAGGTTGTTCAACATAAACTTCTTCAGAAATAAAGCCATTAAGAAAAGCGCTTTTAACATCCATTTGAAATAACTTAAAATTATTATTACTAGTATAGGCAAGGAGCATCCTTATAGCTTCTAATCTAGCCACAAGAGCGAAGGTTTCTTCGTAATCGATACCTTCTTCTTGGTTGAAACCTTTCGCTACTAATCTAGCCTTGTTTCTAACCATGATACCATTGTCATCTTGCTTGTTTCTAAAGACCCATTTAGTACCAATAACTAAATGGTCATTTGGCCTAGGAACAAGCTTCCACACCTCATTTCTCTCAAATTGATTTAACTTATCTTGCATTGCGATAATCCATGAATCATCTTTCATGGCTTCGTTAATACATTTAGGTTCAATTTGGGAGAGAAAAGCGGCGTTGGCACAAAATTCTTTAAGAGAAGAACATGTTTGAACCCCCTTAGATGTGTCTCCTAGAATTAGCTCCTTAGGATGAGCATCTACATATTTCCAATCCTTGGGTAAGGATGTTTTGGAAGTGGATGCATCCAAGTTGCTAGTTGGAGAAGGGGTTTCATTTAAATTCAAAGAATCGAAATTAACATTATCATCAAAATCATTTTTCTTGATTTCAAAAATCTCGTTGAAAACAACATGAATGGATTCTTCTATAATTAAAGTTCTTTTATCGAAGATACAAAAAGCTTTAGAAATTGAAGAATAACCAAGGAAAATTTCTTCATCAAATTTAGCATCAAATTTTCCTAAGGCATCTTTTTCGTTCAAGATAAAACACTTATACCCAAAAACTTTAAAATATGAAACATTGGGTTTTTTGTTGTTCCACAACTCATAGAGAGTTTTGGTAAGGGTCTTACTAGAACTCTATTCAAAATATAGCACGCAGTGTTTACGGCTTCGGCCCAAAAATATTTGGGTAGGCCATGTTCATTCAACATGGTTCTCGCCATTTCTTGTAAATTTCTATTTTTTCTTTCTACTACTCCATTTTGTTGAGGATTTCTTGGAGTAGAGAAGTTGTGATTATATTTATTAAATTCATAAAATTCATGGAAATCATGGTTTTGAAATTCACCACCATGATCACTTCTAATTGACGAAATCATATAACCTTTTTCATTTTGGACAAGTTTGCAAAACTTGGTAAAATATCTAAAGGATTCATTTTTGTGTTTTAAGAAATAAGTCCATGTGTATCTACTATAGTCATCTATAATAACGAAGACGTATTTGCTACCTCTAAGGCTTGATTTAGAGATAGGTCCAAACAAGTCCATATGGATCAATTGTAAGGGCCTAGAGGTGCTTATTTGATTCTTAGATTTGAAACTACCCTTAATTTATTTTCCTAATTGACATGCATCACACACATTATCTTTGATGAACTTAATATGAGGAATTCCTCTTACAAGTTCTTTAGATGATATTTGAGTGATTAGTTTCATGCTAGCATGACCTAATCTCCTATGTCAAAGCCAAGCATCCTCATTCAAAACCGAGAAACATATTTCATTGCAAAGTTTATTGATGTCAATGGTATATACGTTATTTTGTTTTAATGCAATCATAGATGTGTTTTTGTGTGATTTTTCAATGATGCAAGCATTAGATTCGAATTTGACAATATATCCTTTATTATATAATTGACTAATGCTCAAGAGGTTATGTTTTAAACCATCAACTAACAAAACATCTTCAATAAAGAAGTTGGATTTGTTACCTATGGTTTCTTTGCCAATGATTTTACCCTTGTTGTTGTCTCTGAAGGTGACATAGCCTTCGTCTATGCTAGTGAGCTTAGAGAATTGATATGGATCTCCGATCATATGCCTTGAGCATCTACTTTCAAGGTACCATCTCTTGCTCCTAGCTTGTGATGGTATATGTTTCTACAAGAAAGGATGATTTTTAGGTATCCATTTACTTTTGGGTGCCTCAAACACTGATCTAAATTGTTTATCATGTTGCATAGAATTTATCATAGTTCCTTTAGGAACCTAAATCAGTTTGTTCGGACTAACTTTCTTGAATGGACAATGATAAGTTCTATGTCCATGTTTGCAACAAAAGTTACATTTGCTTTGGTGCCGAACATATAAGATAGGGCCTTTAATGAAGGTGGTTGGATTTTGGTGAGGATTTCTCACAAATCTGATTTCACTTCTTTTAGGAACATGACCCTTATTTGTAAGGATCATATTCAAAGACTTGCTACCAACCTCGAATTTCTTCAAGGTGTCCTTAAGTAGCAAGTTCTCCTTTTGGAGAGTTTCTAGATCATGACATTTTTTGCATGGAGCTAGACTATCATGATATTTAGTTTTTAATTTATCGAAATTACAAGTAAGACTATCATGCTCCTTTTTTAGCAATTTGTATTTTCTACTAATAGTTTTACATTCATCAAATAAGTCATGGAAGGCATTTAATAATTCATCAAATGATAAATCTGCATCAATTAAATTCGTTACCTCATCTCCGATGGCCATTAGGGCATAATAAGCAACTTGCTCGGTGTTGGACTCCTCTTCTTTGGATGCGCTTGAGTCATCCCACGTTGCTTTGAGCGCCTTCTTCTTTGATGTTCTCTTTTTAGCTTGGGGACAATCACTTTTGTAGTGTCCCGGCTTCTTGCATTCGTAGCAAATAACTTGATCCTTTTTGGGTTCAAATTTATTTTTTATGTCATTTTTAAACTTGTTTCTTTTAATAAATTTTTTGAATTTCCTTGTTAGAAGTGCCAAGTCATCATCACAGTGGAAGGATGTCTTCTTGCTCTTCATGAGCTTTGCAAGAGGGAATTTATTCTTGACCTGATTAATTCTTCAAGAGGGAATTTATTTAAATCTTTAGCCTCTTGAATAGTAGTGTCTTTAGGGTTCCAACTCTTAGGAAGGGATCTTAGAATCTTATTTACAAGCTCAAAATTTGAAAAACTTTTGCCGAGTCCTTTTAGACCATTGACAACATCCGTGAAACGGGTATACATGTCGTCGATAGTCTCGCTCGGTTTCATTCGGAAAAGTTCAAAAGAATCTATCAAAAGATTGATTTTTGACTCTTTCACTCTACTTGTGCCTTCGTGAGTCACTTCGAGTGTATGCCAAATACCAAATGCGGTTTCATAAACCGAAACATGATTGAACTCGTTTTTATCAAGCGCACAAAATAAGGCATTCATAGCCTTTGCATTAAGAGCGAAAGTCTTCTTCTCCAATTCATTCCAATTGATCATTGGAAGAGAATACTTCAAAAATCCATTTTCGATAAGATTCCAAAGTTCAAAATCCATTGAAATAAGGAAGATCCTCATTCGAGTCTTCCAATAGGTGTAGTCCGTCCCATTAAACATGGGTGGACGTGTAATAGAGTGGCCCTCTTGGTTTTCGGCATATGCCATCTCTCTTGGGTTTTAATCCGATTGAGAGTTAACCCCGCTCTGATACCAATTGTTAGGATCAAGAGCACTAAGAGGGGGGGGGGGTGAATTAGTGCAGCGGAAAACTTTCAACGATTTAAAACTGTGTTCGTACGATAAAAACGATTTTGGTATGAAAGCCGATTTGGAAATTACTTTAACTTAAGATCAAGCGAAGTGCAGTTAAAGTAAAGCTATGGAGGCAATTGCAGTTAAGATAGAGAACAAAATGTAAATGCAAACTGAGATTTATAGTGGTTCGATCAATCTTGACCTACATCCACTTTTGGCTTCCTCCTCCGATGAGATCACTGACGTCCACTAGAGGCCTTCCTTCAATAGGCGAAGGTTAACCACCCTTTTACAGTTTCACTCCTTTTGATGAGCTTAGGAGACAACCCTTACAGATTTTTCACTCCTCTCTTGAATGATCAAAACTTGGAAGAAAAGAGGGAGAAGAACTTTTGGCCTTTACAACACTTTTGAGCTTTAAAAATCACATAGTAAGATCAAGATTTCAGTACCCTTTCATATAGGAAAGGGTGGGGTATATATAGGCCCCAAACTAGTTTGAATTTGGAGCTCAAAAATATCAAATCCCGGATTTTTTGGGTCCTGGCGGTACTACCACCATAACTGGGCGGTACTATTTCTTGACAAAGCTCGAAGACCGAGCTCGGACGGTACCACCACCCAGCCTCACTCGGAGACCAAGCCCAAGCGGTGCTACCGCCTAACCTGGGCAATTCCACCGCCCAGTTGTCTTGGGAGATAGCTCCTAGGCGGTTCCACCACCGGCCAGGAAATCTGGGTCCAAATGGGCTAATCTATTAGGCTCAATTTGGGTTTGTCAAGAGCCCAATTGCCCCAAGATTAAGTTATTGGGATCACCTCCTATTTCTAACTTAATCATCATGCTAACTATGATATTTTAAGACATTTATACTATAGCTTGCTCCGGTGCATCAATCGCTTCTTTTAGTGAGCTTCCGGCGAACTTCCGACAAACATCCGACGAACCCTCGACGATGCTCCGGCGGACTTTCGGCAAACTCTTGGACTTGCGATGATCCACTTGGTGAGTTCCAATGAGCTTCTTTGGCAAGCTCCTGGGCTTCTCGGATTTGTTCCCGCAGAACCTCCGACTACCGTCCGGACTTCCATTGAACTCTCGAACTCCCAACGTGATCATAGTCTTGACTCCGGCGTAACTCCTGCTGGAAAATACTTAACTAAGATCAAGCGAAGTGCAGTTAAAGTAAAGCTATGGAGGCAATTGCAGTTAAGATAGAGAACAACATGTAAATGCAACTGAGATTTATAGTGGTTCGATCAATCTTGACCTACATCCACTTTTGGCTTCCTCCTCCGATGAGATCACTGACGTCCACTAGAGGCCTTCCTTCAATAGGCGAAGGTTAACCACCCTTTTACAGTTTCACTCCTTTTGATGAGCTTAGGAGACAACCCTTACAGATTTTTCACTCCTCTCTTGAATGATCAAAACTTGGAAGAAAAGAGGGAGAAGAACTTTTGGCCTTTACAACACTTTTGAGCTTTAAAAATCACATAGTAAGATCAAGATTTCAGTACCCTTTCATATAGGAAAGGGTGGGGTATATATAGGCCCCAAACTAGTTTGAATTTGGAGCTCAAAAATATCAAATCCCGGATTTTTTGGGTCCTGGCGGTACTACCACCATAACTGGGCGGTACTATTTCTTGACAAAGCTCGAAGACCGAGCTCGGACGGTACCACCACCCAGCCTCACTCGGAGACCAAGCCCAAGCGGTGCTACCGCCTAACCTGGGCAATTCCACCGCCCAGTTGTCTTGGGAGATAGCTCCTAGGCGGTTCCACCACCGGCCAGGAAATCTGGGTCCAAATGGGCTAATCTATTAGGCTCAATTTGGGTTTGTCAAGAGCCCAATTGCCCCAAGATTAAGTTATTGGGATCACCTCCTATTTCTAACTTAATCATCATGCTAACTATGATATTTTAAGACATTTATACTATAGCTTGCTCCGGTGCATCAATCGCTTCTTT
Organism: Musa balbisiana; assembly: GCA_004837865.1. Classification (NCBI taxonomy): domain Eukaryota; kingdom Viridiplantae; phylum Streptophyta; class Magnoliopsida; order Zingiberales; family Musaceae; genus Musa; species Musa balbisiana. The sequence goes on from CM017197.1 coordinate 20,980,901, forward strand.
TAGTGAGCTTCCGGCGAACTTCCGACAAACATCCGACGAACCCTCGACGATGCTCCGGCGGACTTTCGGCAAACTCTTGGACTTGCGATGATCCACTTGGTGAGTTCCAATGAGCTTCTTTGGCAAGCTCCTGGGCTTCTCGGATTTGTTCCCGCAGAACCTCCGACTACCGTCCGGACTTCCATTGAACTCTCGAACTCCCAACGTGATCATAGTCTTGACTCCGGCGTAACTCCTGCTGCATGTCTTACTTTCATCGTAGTTAGTCCTGCACACTTATATCAACATATGGATTAGATAACAAATGACAATTGACTTCATCATCAAAATCCGAGATTCAACAGAGGATGCTTGACCTCCTTCATCCTCTCCTAGAGATTGTTAGGATCGGAGCGGCACTAAAAGGGAGGGGTGAATTAGTGCAGCAGATTGAAACTTATACGTTTTAAAATAATTTCGTAAATGCGTAGAGATTTCGATTCGACAATGAATGACTTGATAAGAATAGCTCGAGTAAAGTGAGAAGATGAAAACCGAAAGCTTGCTACTGTGTAAATAACGATTTCAAAAAGGTAAATGCTCACACATTCAAGGAACACACCAATTTAAAGTGGTTCGGTCAAATGACCTACATCCACTTGTGAAGCCTTCTTCGATGAGGCTCTCAACTTCCACTAGCAAATCACTTTAAAGGGGAAGGACCAAATACCCCTCTTACAACCTTTTACAAGTGGTTCACACTCTTTACAGATTTTCAAAGAGAAAGTGGGAGGTGAACACTTAAGCTATTGAAAATAAGATTTGCTAAAGACTTTGCTAAGGCTTTATCTCAATCTATAACTTATCAAAAGGTTATCTGTTGAGAAATGTGGGGTATTTATAGACCCCAAGAGGATTCAACTTTGGGCTCCAAATTTTGAATTCCTTTGGGTTCCCGGAGCTGGCGGTGCCACCGCCTGTCGGTGGCGGTGCTACCGCCTGTCGGTGGCGGTGCTACCGCCTGTCAATGTCATATTGACCGTGTACTAGTAGTGCTATCGCCTAACCTTTCGGGTGCTAGGCGATGCCACCACCCAATCTGGCAATACCACCACACGACCTTACGGGTCAATGGTTGGGCTTCAAATCTAGCTCAAACCAGGTCATATTGGGGCCCAATTGGCCCCTAACCAGGATATAGGATTATTTCTTAATCCTAACCCTAATTACATGTAAACTATGAAATTAAGACATAGTCCTAAGCAGATCTTTTAACCGGCAACATCAAGTTTCCTTCCGGCGAGCTTTTCGACGATCTTCCGGCAGACTTCCGATACACCCTTGGATTTCTTCCGACAGACTCCCAACAGGCTCCCGGTCTTGTGGCGAGTTCAACGAGTCTTTGGCAAGTAACTGAACCTTCTTGGTGATCTTTGCGAACCTTTGATGATCTTTCCGACGGATTTCTGAAAACTTCGGCAAGTCCCCGATTTCTTCTCGATTGGTTCCGACAACACTTCCAACGAATCTTCGGACTCTCAGTAGACTCTCGAACACCCATCGAACTTGACTCCGGTAGACTTGCTTTATATCTTCAAGCTATTGTAGTTAATCCTGCACATGTAAAACAAAACTTCGATCGAGACAATTAATCCTAAGCAATTAATCAAGTTGTCTAGCATATCATTGGTCCCTCAACGCTTCGTCTGATTCTTCGACGCATCGTCCTCTCTTGCGGCCTATTGCCCAATTGGCCAGTTGACTCCGCAACTCCGATATCCTTGGCACAATCTTCGCTTTTCTTGGCCCGATGCCTGAATCCACGGCCCGAAGCCTTTTGTCGATACGTCGATCGATCCACCGGCCCAACGTCCAATCTTCTGACATGTTCCTCCGGCTCAACATGATTTTCCTGCTTTAATTATCTCATCCTGATCGAAGTATCCTGCATCACTCAAAACACAGATTAAATAGAAAATACATATCAAGTGGTTTCATTATCAAAATACGAGATTCAACAATCTCTCCCTTTTTGATGTGACAACCACTTGATGACGGAGTTAACCTTAACTCCCGGAGTTTAAACAAACTCCCCCTATCAATATGGCTTATTGATAGAAACTCTTGGATTCAAAACTCCAAGCAACATGTCATCATAAACTTATGCATAACATGTCGTGTCATCATACTTCTCCCCCTTTGTCATCAACAAAAAGGAGAAGTTCCAACTCTTATGTGTTTAGAGATAAAAAGTTTAAATCATTGCATAATAAACATAGTATCAAATTTTATCATCATGCAACCTAGCAATTAAAGATGTGCAAGTTTAGTATGTTTGTTTTCTTGAGATAGCAACTGTTTGTTTCTCTTTAGACTACAAGCTAGCAATTTTTACGATATGCAAGTTTTACTACATACAAGCTAGCAAAAATTTTGAAAGCAAGTGCAAGATAGCTTTCTTGTGTAAGCTCATGATTCTTGCTTCCTATTGCAATGTGCAAGTTGCAAGTTTTGCTTCTTGAAATAGACAAGATAGCACTTTTGTAATTTTTGTTTCTTAAGATAGGCAAGCTTGTGATGTTCAAGATAACAAGCTCTTTCTTCTCTTTTGAGAAGTGTTATTTTTGCTTTCTTAGCAAAATACCAAATTAGCAAGAGACAATGTTTTCAGACAATGTTTCCTAACAAAATTTCAATTATTAGGATCAAGAAAATCCAAAAATGAAATTTAATACTTTCATGCATTTCGACAAAGTTTTGCTATAGATTTTCAAATACAATCATGAAGATAAAATATGCTTATTATCATGAAAATTTTTGTATCCAAAACACATAATTTCCAACATGTTATTAAGGCATGTAATAGTGTAAAATTCTCATTATAGCAATTGAATGAATTAAGAAAGTCCAAAAAATAATATTAATAAGTTCATGCATTTGGACACATTAAGAGAGTATGAATCTTCAACATGCTCATCATGGAAACAAGACACAAGATTTTCAAAGTAAATATGTTATAGAAACATTCAATTTTAATGTGATCAAGGAAAATCCGAAAATGAGTAACGTAAAGAGATTCAAGGAAAATCTGAAAATGATGTTCAATTAATATTCCTTACTCTGCATATGCTCACCAAATAATTCATCAAGTAAAACAAATCAAGGATTAGTAGTCATCAAGGCAAGGGGCATTAAAAAGTAATTGTTACATTAAGACAAGAAGTGATTGTGTCCACATTTACATGAGGCAAGCAAACAATTTGGCAAGTGTTACATTTGCATATTCTCTTTAGATGTGCAAGAAAGTAAACAAGTTTTTGCATTTTCTTGACTTATGCAAGCTAGCTAATTTCTCTTTGAGATGACCCTTTACATCAATTCAAGATAGCACATTAGCAACTTTTTCTCCCCCTTTGTCATTGGCAAAAAGAAAGGAAGGCCCTTTACATCAATTTCTAAATCATGACAAAGGTAAGTATCAATCTTATTTGTGCATCATTATATTTTCAAATTAAAATATGTACAATTTCAAAACTTGTCATTTGTATCCTTACTTCATGCATTATATAAATGAATTAATCACTATGGGCATATCATACATGATACATTATTTTGGTAATAAATCATAGCATTTATCAATATTTTGATCATGATACCAAGCATTCATCATTTAGAGCATTCATGATACACATTATATATCATCACAATAAAAAGCAATTGCATGCATAATTTTAAAACATAAATGTTTCAAATCATGATGGTATTAATTTATCAAATTGCATCCTACCATGCATGATCAAAACTTCTCCTCATTTGTATTTTATACATAATTTCATTTCATCACATTAGGAATATCAAGAAGAATTAATTGGGTGATGAGATGAATATACGAAATTGTATAAAAATTATATCATAAGTGTTTCATGCATTCATATCATCACATGAAGGAATATAAAAAAAAATAGTGATGAGATCTTACTTTATGAATACAATAAAATTCATATCGCATATTATGGTTAATTAGAATTAGTCTTCTTTTTGGTGAATATCAAAAAGAATAGTAGGAGAGCAAGAACTCAATTCATGCATATCAAATATTCAATCATCAAAATCATGATTCATCTAGAAAATTCTCATCTTTAAATATTCAAAGAGAGATCTTAGGAGATCAAATAAGAGATTTTCAAATAAAATTTTAAATCAAGAATTTTAAAAAAGATATTCTCTTTAGTAAATCACAAAAGGAAACGTAGGAGAAAAAGATTTCAATTCATGCATAAGAACTCTTATGATTCATATTGAAAATTTTCTCAAAATGTAAGAGAATAAGGAGTAAGAAATATTGATTCATAAAGGATTTCATGTTATAAATTTCAAGAGATCAAGATCATGATTTTGATAAAACCCATTAGATTCAAACCATTAAAATCAATTTCAAGGTTCACAAAATTCATAAATAGATTTATGATTTTAAACCCAACAATATACTTTCCTTTTTATGTGATACTTTTTAAGTGATTGATTTCGTATAAGCATGCCTTTTTCATTTATGTCATAATATATATATATATATATATATATATATATATATATATATATATATATATATATATATATATATATATATATATATATATATATATATATATATATATATATATATATATCATCAATCTTTAAAGCCACCGTTATTATCATGAAAATCGATAATCCATAAATATCAAGAATCATTATGCATAATGTCAAAATATAAACTCATTAATCATAACTTCAAATTAAACATGATTTTATATACTCAAAATCGAGAAATAACAATGGAAATCAATATGATACACATCATTACTTCTTATCCACATATAGCATGATTTCATAAGGCATTTTTATGAAGGTGAGAATAGAATAATTCAAAGGTACAAAGATTTCAACTATCTCATAAACAAATGAAAGATCAAGTCATGAATCCAAAATTTCATGAATCAAAATAATCAAAATGATCATCAAAGGTAATCTCATGTTATTCCAAGAAATCAATACCATGATTTTGATGAAACTTATTTCAATTTCAAATCATCAAAATTATCAAACTCTCAACCTTACTTTCAAGAGATTCAAAAAGACATAAATAATTTTATTGGTCTCTTAGTGAAAAATCGATAAGATAGAGAAAAAGAAAAATTTTCAAGAAAAATGCTTTCCTCCTTTTGTTTCAACTCATTGATTGATTTCATACATGCTTGTTCTTTTCTTTTATCCCAAATCCATGTATCATTCATTAATGCCAAAAAAGATCTTTCAAAAGATCGTAAAGTTCGATAATCACAAAAATTATCATGCATTATTTCGAAAGAAAACTCATTAAGCATGATCATTATGTATAACTTCAAATCAAACATGATTTCATTTATTTTCAAAATATTGATAGGACATGCAAGGTAAAGAAATTATTAAACATAAAGCATATTCATCAATCATGGTTTCATTGAGCATAAGGTATTTTCAACCAAAATCATTTTGTTATTTGTTGTTGTCTCCGAAGGTGACGTACCCTTCTTCTTTGCTAGTGAGCATAGAGAAATGAGATGGATCTCCTCGAGCATCCACTATCAAGATACCATCTCTTGCTCCTAGCTTGTGAGTCTGTATATAAAAGAGAATGGTATTTAGGTACCCATTTGATTTTGGGTGCCTCATAAATTGATCTACTAATTTTGTTATTCATTATTGAATTATTTATAGTTTCTTTAGGAACCCATATCAACTTATGTAGACTAATTTTCTTAAATAGAGATTTATAAACAACATGTCTGGATTTACAACAAAAGTTACATTTCAAATAAGGTGAAACATGTAATGTGGGTTCTTTAATGAAGGTGGTAGGTTTTTGGTGAGATCTTCTCACAAAACCAATTCCACTCCTATTTACGATGTGACCCTTGTTTGTAAGGATCATGTCCAAGCCTTTGCTACCGACCTTAAACAAGTTTAAGGTCTCTTTAAGTAGCAAATTTTTATTTTTTATTGCTTCTAAGTATTCACACTTAGAGCATGGAGGAGTTTGAAGACTATCAAACTTATTTTGGAGTAAGACATGTTCTTTCTTTAATAGATTGAACTTCTTACTAATAGTTCTACACTCATCAAATAATTCATGAAAAGCGATAGAATGTTCATCAAAAGATAAATCTTCATTAATTAAATCACATACCTCTTCTCCTAAAGTCATTAGCGCGAAGTTTGCCTCCTTTTTGTTGCTAGCTTCTTCACTTTCGAAATCACTTGAATCGTCCCAAGTCACTTTTAAAGCTTTCTTCTTCTTCGGTTGCTTCTTCTTGGCTTGGGGGCATTCATTTTTGAAGTGCCTCGGCTTCTTGCATTCGTAGCATATTACATGGTCCTTTTTATGTTCAAGTTTGTTTTTGATGTTATTTTTAAGTTTGTTCTTTCTTATAAATTTTTAAAATTTTTGTGTTAAAATGTAGTTTCATCATCACTGTCCTCATCACTTGATGTTCCTTTCAAGTGGTCTTCTTGTGATGTAAGTGTCATATCCTTCCTGTTCTTTGGAAAGGGATTCTCGAGCTCTTCATGAGCATGGCACGTCATTTCGTAGGTCATTAGAGACCCAATAAGTTCTTCGAGAGGAAATGTTTTAAGGTCCTTGGCCTCTTGAATGACCATAACTTTTGGATCCCAACTCTTTGGAAGGGATCTTAAGATTTTAGTTACTAGTTCAAAGTTAGAAAAACCTTTACCAAGAGCTTTGATTCCATTGATGACATCTGTGAAACGAGTGTACATGTCTCCGATGGACTCACTTGGTTTAATTCGGTAAAGATCGTAAGAGTGCACAAGAATGTTAATTTTGGATTCTTTCACTCGGCTAGTGCCTTCATGAGTGACCTCAAGAGTTCTCCAAATATCAAAAGCCAAATCATAAATTGAAACACGATTAAATTCATTTTTGTCCAATGCACAAAACAAGGCATTCATAGCCTTTGCTTTTAAAGCAAAAACCTTCTTCTCCGATTCATCCCATTCGCTCATCGGAAGAGAAGATTTTTGAAATCCATTTTTGACAATATTCCAAAGCTCGAAATCCATAAAAATGAGGAAGATCCTCATTCGAGTCTTCCAATACGTGTAATCCGACCCATTAAACATAGGCGGATATATAATAGAATGACTCTCATGCATGCCGGAGTAAGCCATCTCTCTTGGGTATTAAACCAAATATGAGAGTGAGCCTAGCTCTAATACCAATTGTTAGGATCGGAGCGGCACTAAGAGGGGGAGCGTGAATTAGTGCAGCGGATTAAAACTTATAAGTTTGAAAATGATTTCGTAAATGCATAGAGATTTCGATTTGACAATGAATGACTTGATAAGAGTAGCTCGAGTAAAGTGAGAAGATGAAAACCGAAAGCTTACTGTTGTGTAAATAATGATTTCAGAAAGGTAAATGCTCACACATTCAAGGAACACACCAATTTAAAGTGGTTCGGTCAAATGAGTTACATCCACTTGTGAAGCCTTCTTCAATGAGGCTCCCAACTTCCACTAGCAAATCACTTTAAAGGGGAAGGACCAAATACCCCTCTTACAACCTTTTACAAGTGGTTTACACTCTTTAGAGATTTTTATAGAGAAAGTGGGAGGTGAACACTTAAGCCATTGAAAACAAGACTTGCTAAAGACTTTGCTAAGGCTTTATCTCAATCTCTAACTTATCAAAAGGTTATCTTCTCTGCTGAGAAATGAGGGGTATTTATAGACCCCAAGAGGATTCAAATTTGGGCTCCAAATTTTGAATTCCTTTGGGTTCCCAGAGCTAGTGGTGCCACCGCCTGTTGGTGGCAGTGCTACCGCTTGTCAATGTCACATTGACCGTGTACTAACGGTGCCACCGCCTGACCTTTCGGGTGCTGGGCGGTGCCACCGCCTGATCCCTAGGGTTTTGGACGGTGCCATCGCCCGACCTTACGGGTCATTGGTTGGGCTTCAAATCTGGCCTAAACTAGGTCATGTTCGGGCCCAATTGGCCCCTAACCAGGATATAGGATTATTTCTTAATCCTAACCCTAATTACATGTAAACTATGAAATCAAGACAATGTCAAGTTTCCTTCCGGTGATCTTTCGGCGGACTTCCGATACACTCTCGGATTTCTTTCGGCGGACTCCCAACAGGCTCCCAGTCTTGGGCTCCCAACAGGCTCCCAGTCTTGTGGCGAGTTCAATGAGTCTTTGGCAAGTAACCGAACCTTCTCGGTGATCTCTGCGAACCTCCAATGATCTTTTTGGTGGATTTCCGAAAACTTCGGCAAGTCCTTGATTTCTTCTCGGTTGGTTATGGTAGCACTTCCGACGAATCTTTGGACTCTCAGTGGACTATCGAACACCCATCGAACTTGACTCCGGTAGACTTGCTTTATGTCTTCAAGCTATCGTAGTTAATCCTGCATATGTAAAACAAAATTTCGATCGAGACAATTAATCCTAAGCAATTAATCAAATTGTCCGACATGTCATTGGTCCCTCGAAGCTTCGTCCGATTTTTCGACGCATCGTCCTCTCTTTTGGCCTATTGTCCAATCAGCCAGTTGACTCCGCAACTCCGATATCCTTAGCACAATCTCCGCTCTTCTTGGCCCGAAGCCTTCTATCGATACGTCGACCGATCCATCGGCCCAATGTCCAATCTTCTTACATGTTCCTCCGGCCCAACATGATTTTCCTGCTTTAATTGTCTGATCGAAGTATCCTACGTCACTCAAAACACAGATTAAATCAAAAATGCATATCAAGTGATTTCATCATCAAAATACAAGATTCAACAGAGATCTATAAGAAAATAGGGATATACGATCTCCCTTGGTAACATAATTTATCTTATACACAGTTTTAAGTTTCACAATTTTTGCGCACCAATCTTCACACGATGACGAACATCTCTTTGGGAATAGGAAATTTTGTTTTCTTATTCTTCTGCTACATATGTGATGTCGCCCCAAAGATTTCTCAACAATTGGATCACCCGATGCTTTGTCCGATCCTTCGGTGCATCGTCCTTTTCTTCGACGTATTGCTTAATCAGCATATTGACTCCTACAACTTCTAATCTCCTTGGTGCAATGTCCAATTTTTTGACCCAATGCTCGAACTCATGACGTGAAGCCTTCTACCGATATATTGACCGATCCTTCGGCTCGACATCCAATCTTCTGACATGTTCCACTTCGGCCCAATGTTTGATTCCTCTTGCTTTAATTGATTTATCTTTTCTAATTGATTTATCATGACAATCAATTGATGACGATAATCAATTGATGACGAAGTTTAAAGCAAACTTTCCCTATCAATTTGTCATATTGATAGAAATGTAAATTCAGAAATAAATTATGAATCCAAGCAATATATCATCATAAAATCATGCATAATCAAAATTTAAATACATTATTTCATGTATGATCGTAATTATAACTTTTCCCCCTTTGTCATCAATAGAAAGAAGAAGTGCAATTAGCAAGTTTTTAGATATGGAAGCTAGTGAGATAGCAAGTTTTGAATATGCAAGCTAGCAACTTTTTCACATATGAAAGTTAACAAAATTTTACATCTTTTGATATTTGCAAGATAGCCTATTTTTGCATCTTCTTGAAATGTGCAAGCTAGCAAACTTTGCTTGTCATATGAGATGATCAAGCTAGCAATTTTAGTAAGTTTTACATTATGCAAGCTAGCAAATTTTATATCATTTTACAACATACAAGCTAACAAGTTTTCTCCTTGAAAAGTGTAAGCTAACAATACTTTCTCTTTGAAATGTGTAAGCTAGTAATACTTTCTCTTCCTTTGTTATTGCTACAAGGAAGAGAAGGTTACAATAGTGCAAAAATTTTCCCTTTCCATCATTTTTCAAATCATCACATGAAATATATCAAGAAAAATTAACTTGTTGATGAGATATACAATCATAAATACAAAGGAATTATACATAATAAACCTTAAGTCATAAAACTTAAAAACTCAAATAACATATCATGGTTAATTTAGATAAATGTCCTCTTTAGTAAACAACAAAAGAATTGTAGGAGAACAAATAATAAATGATCTCAATTCATGCATAAGAATTCTCACGTCATCAAGATTATGTTTCATAAAATAAATTCTCAAGTTAAAATTTTAAGAAATCAAGAAAAATCATGATTCATATGGATAATGCTTCTCTTTAGTAAATGACAAAAAGAAACATATGAGATAAAATAGCAATGATACCAATCATGATTCATTTGGATAGTAGATAGAAAAAAAAACATAGAGGATAAAAGATTTCTATTCATATAGAATAAATCTCAAGTTATAAATATTGAGAAATCAAGATAAAATCATGATTAAATAAAACTCATCCAAATTCAAATCGTCAAATCATCAAAATCACTTTCAAGAGATTCAAAATGATATAAATAGATTTATCAATTTATTATTAAAAAATCGATGAGATAGAGAGAAATTTTCAAAATGCATTTCCTTTTTAGTTGTTTCAATTCATGTGATTGATTTTATACAAGCATGCCCTTATCTTTTATGCCAAATTAAAACATGCATCATTGTTTAAAACCGAAAGAGCAAATTTCATCATAGAAATCATCAAGATCAATAAACCATAGATCATAAAAATCATCGTTACTTTAAATCATCATGTATAATTAAACATAAAGTATTTTCAAAATTATATTATTTCATCTAGTGAGCTTTGTGAAGTATTTTGGATCTCCAATCATAAGCTTTGAGCATCCATTATCAAAATATCATTTTTGCTCCCAGCTTTTGATTTTAGAGAAGTTTATAAGAAGGGTAGGTTTATTCTAGGTACCCATTTAGCTTTGGGTCCCTCATGTTGAATCTTGGATTTTGATGATGAAATCAATTGATAAGTGTTTATGATTTGATATGCATTTGGAGTGATGCAGAAAGCTTCGATCAGGATGAGACAATTAAAGCAGGAAGAATCATGTTGGGCCAGTGGAACATGTTAGAAGATTGGACGTCGAGCCGGAGGATTGGTCGATGTAACGACAGAAGGCTTCGGGCCATGAGTTCGGGCATCGGGCTAAGAAGAGCAGATATTGCGCCAAGGAAATCAGAGTTGCGGTGGTCAATTGGTTGATTGGGCAATAGGCCATAAGAGAAGATGATGCACCGAAGAATCAGACGAAGCGTCGATGGACCAATGACATACCGGACAACATGATTCATGCTTAGTAATAATTTTCTAGATCGAAGTGTGTTTTACATATGCAGGATTAACTACGATAGCAAGGCATACAACAAAATGAAGTCCCGGAGTCAAGAACGCGATTTTATTGGGAGTTCGAGAGTTCGTCGGAAGTCTAGATGTTTATCGGAAGTTCTACCGGAACCAACTGAGAAATCTTGGAGCTTGCCAAAGAAACTCATCAGAACTCACCAAGAAGATTGTCGTGAAGTCTAGGAGCTTACCGAGAGTCCATTGGAACATTGTCGAGAGATCGTCGGAAGTTCACCAGAAGATCGTTCGTCGGAAGTTCACCAGAAGATCGTCGGAAGCTTGCTGGAAGAAAACTTGACTTACGGACTTGTTTAGCTTAGTAAATATCTTAGAATTCATAGTTAGCACATAATTGGGATTGGATTTGGGCCATCCTAATTAGGGGCCAGTTGGGCCCATATAAGGACTGTGTTGGGCCCAATGAAAGGCTGAAATAGTGACCCAAGAGGTGACACCATCGTGGCACAGTCTTCGAGACTATGTCAGGTGGTGGTACCGCTAGTCTAGGCGGTGGTACTACCCAGCACAGCCTCCCAAGCAGTTGTACTGCCAGATTGAGCAGTGGTACCACCTAGTGGTAGAGTGTCATGCTGTGGTACCACCCAATATAGTGTTAGTGTCAGTGTCAGATTGACATTGGTAGTGGTATCGCCCGTACCTAGGAGACCTAGGATGAGATATTTTTAGGCTCCAAGTTTGAATCCACTTGAAGTCTATAAATATCCCTCTCATCCCTGGTTAAGTTACATAAGCACAAAGAACTTAAAAAAGGAAAAATGCTGTTATAATCTCTTGTGAGAATCCTCTTCTCTAGTCTAAGTGTTAGAATAGTTTGAGAGAGGAGTGAGTGCTTGTAAGGGTTGTCTCCTAAACCCGTGAAAAGGAGAAGAGGGGTGTAAAAGGATAGTTAATCTTCACCCGTCGAAAGAAGATCGATAGTGGATGCCAGTGGCCTCGGCGGAATAGGAATCGACGAAGTGGATGTAGGTCACGACGACCGAACTACTCTAAAATCCGGTTTGCATTTCATCTTGAGCAATTTACCTTATTGTAAATCATTTTACTTGCTTACTGCCTTCAGTATATTTACATCCACTTCGCTCTTCCATATGCTTTCAAGTTATTACCTTTACGAAATGGTTTTTTGTCAGAAACGGATTTAATTGCAACGATGTTTTGAAACCGACGTAGTTTTATCGCTGCACTAATTCACCCCCCCCACCTCTTAGTGCCGACTACTTCTCTAACACCTCATGGTTTGATATATTATTTTTAGATTTTCACATTAAGTCATTTATGGTTCCTTTAGGAACCCAAACCAACTTATGTAAGCCATACTTTTTGAATGAACATTTATATGCAAAGTGTCCACACCTATCACAAAAATTATATTTATTTTCATGAGAAACATGTAATATGGGCCCTTTAACAAATAAAGTTGGTTTTTGTTGAGTGTTGCTACTTACAAAATAGATTCTTACTTTTCTATGTACATGACCCTTATTGGCAAGAATCATATTTAATGATTTGCTACCAATTTTAAATTTTTTTGAATATTTATTTTAGTAATATATTTTCATTCTTAACTAAGTCTAATTCTTCACATTTAATTCAATAAGTTAACATGTAATTCTCATGCTTATTTTTAAAATTTTCAAATTATCATGCTTATGAAAATGCTCCTTTTTTAACAATTTATACTTTTTACTAACTAATTTAAAATCATCAAACAAATCACTAAAGGTATTGAATAATTCATCATATGATAAAGAAGAATCGTTTAAGTTGTTTACCTCATTTTCGAGAGTCATCAAAGCAAAGTTTGCCACTTCGTCTTCATCAGTTTGCTCCTCATCTTCGGATGCACTCGTTTCGTCCTAAGTTACCTTGAGTATTTTCTTATTATTTAGTAGCCTTTTCTTTTTAAGTTCATTTTTATGCTTATTTTCATATTTTATAAATTTTATAAATTTACTTGTGAGGAGTTCTATGTCATCATTACTTGAGCTTTCGCTTGAGTGGTCTTCTTTTGTTCTAAGTGCTAAGTCCTTCATATTCTTTGAAAGGTTGTTATTAAGTTTATCATATTCATCATGTGCCTTGTAAGTCATTTCATATATCATCAATGAACTAATAAGTTCTTTCAGTGAAAAATTGTTTAAGTTCTTTGCCTCTTGTATTGTAGTTACTTTTGGATCCCAACTCTTTATAAGCGATCTTAGAATCTTGTTTACAAGTTTAAGATTAGAAAAATATTTGTCAAGAGCTTTTAAACTATTGACAACATCTGTAAAACGGGTGTAAATGTCAATAATAGTTTTGCTTGGCTTCATACGAAATAATTCAAAATCATGCATCAAAAGATTAATTTTTGAATCTTTAACTCTACTAGTACCTTTATGTGTGATTTCAAGAATATGCCAAATGTCATGTGCAGTTTCGCAAATAGAAACCCGATTGAATTCATTTTTATCTAGAGCACAAAACAAAGCGTTCATTGCTTTTGCTAGTCATAGGTGCCCAACAAGCCAATCACGGGAGTGATGGCATGTGTGACTTGACACGGAATCTTTTTGCTTATTATATTTTGGCTTTTATCACTTTATATTGTCTATTGCATATATGCATGTATATATTATGATGTCCTTAGATCTGTGCAATGGGAATCGAATCGTGATGAGATCACGATAATGAGACCGATTCACCTTTAAACACAAATCCTAAATAATCCCGGTCATAGGTTACTCGAGAGGGACATCATGATAATTGGACAGACTGGTGTGCTGTATACCCATCCATATGATGGATGTAGCTAGTCTCATAGCTGCTCATGTGGGGATAGTAGGGATATAATACAAGTGCTCATTGGAGAATGAGTTCATTGATTGATCCGCTTACGAAATACTAGATGGTTGATGATGCTTAATTGTCAGACAGCGATTCCGTAGTCCTAATGGTGTATCTGGTCCTTAGACTTGAGACACCAATGATATCTTGTATGAGTGCTCCACTCTTTGATGCCAGACTTATCGGTTTGGATGTCCCAGATCTAGTACAATTGGTCATTGGGAGTGGCAGTCGACCTTACAAGGGTTATTGAGTGTCGATAGAGGATCATCCACTCTCGGTGTCATGAGAGGAATATCCCATGTGTTCTTGCTCAAACAAATCCCTGGCCAGAGTCATTCGGATTGAGAGAGAAAGAGTTCTCTATGAGAATCTGATTAGAGCAAGACTCGAGTAGAAACTGTATGAGTCTAACAACATTATGCCCAATATACGGTCTGTAGGATATTGGATGGATGAGATGCTAGTCATAGGTGCTCAACAAGCCAATCACGTGAGTGATGACATGTGTGACTTGACACGAAATCTTTTTGCTTATTATATTTTGGCATTTATCACTTTATATTATCTTTGCATATATGCATAAATATATTGTGATGTCCTTGGATCCGTGCAATGAGAATCGGATCGTGATGAGATCACGATAATGAGAACGATTCACCTTTAAACACAGATCCTAAATAATCCCGATCATAAGTTACTCGAGAGGGACATCGTGATAACTAGACAAACTGGTGTGCTGTATACCCATACATATGATGGATGCAGCTGGTCTCATAACTGCTCATGTGGGGACACTAGGGATACAGTACAGGTGCTCATTGGAGAATGAGTTCACTAATTGACCCGCTTACGGAATACTGGATGGTTGATGATGCCTTATAGTCGGACAACGTTTCCGTAGTCCTAGTGGTGTATCTGGTCCTTATACTTGAGACACCAAGGATGTCCTGTATGAGTGCTCCACTCTTTGATACTAGACTTACAGGTTTGGATGTCCTAGATCTAGTATAACTGGTCATTGGGAGTGACAATTGACCTTATAAGGGCTATTGAGTGTCGATAGAGGATCATCCACTCTCGACGTCATGAGAGGAATATCTCATGTGTTCTTCTCAAACAAATCCCTGGCCAGGGTCATTCAGATTGAGAGAGAAAGAGTTCTCCGGGAGAATCCGATTAGAGCGAGACTCGAGTAGAAATCATATGGGTCTGATTACACCATGCTCGATATATGGTCTCTGGGATATTAGATGGATGAGAGACTATAAGTACACGGTAATTGAGGACAGACTGGTCCAATGGATTGGATTCCCCTATATCGTTTGGGGACTACAGCGTAGTGGCCTAGTACGTCCGTAGTCGATGGGTCGAGTGAATTATTACAGAGATTGTTGAATCTCAGATTTTGATGATGAAAACCAATTGATAATGTTTTGATTTGATATGTGTTTTGAGTGACACAGGATACTTTGATCAGGATGAGACAATTAAAGCAGGAAAATCATGTTGGGCCGGAGGAACATGTCAGAAGATTGGACGTTGGGTCGGTGGATCGGTCAACATATCGACAGAAGGCTTCGGGCCGTGGATTCAAGCATCGGTCCAAGAAGAGTAGACATTGCGCCAAGAATATCGAAGTTGCAGGGTCAACTGGCCGATTGGGCAATAGGCTACAGGAGAGGATGATGTGCCCATGAATCGGATGAAGCGTCGAGAGACCAATGACATGCGACACAACTTGATTAATGCTTAGTATTAATTGTCTAGATCGAAGTTTGTTTTACATGTGCAGGATTAACTACGATAGCAAGGCATGGAGCAAAATGAAGTCTCGGAGTTAAGGACGTGATCACGTTGGGAGTTCAAGAGTTCGTCGGAAGTTCGGACGTTCATCGGAAGTTCTATGGGATCCAATCGAGAAGTCGCGGAGTTTGCCAGATAAGCTCGATGGAACTCACTAAGAAGATCGTCGTGAAGTCTAGGAGCTTACCGGGAGTCCGTCGGAACATTGCCGAGAGTTTGTCAGTGGTTCGCCGGAAGATCGTTGGAAGAATTGACGTAGGGATTTGTTTAGCTTAGAATATGTCTTAGGAATCATAGTTAGCATGTAATTGGGATTGGATTTGGGCCAACCCTATTAGGGTCCAGCTAGGCCCATGTAAGAACTGTGTTAGGCCTAATAAGAGGCCCAAACAATGCCCAAAGAAGTCTCACCGTCATGACACAGTCTTCGAGATTGTGTCAGGCGATGGTACCGCAAGTTTGGGCAGTTGTATTACCCCTGGCAGGGTGCCAAGCAGTGGTACCGCCAGTCTGGGTGGTGGTACCGCCCAGCACAGCACCCCAGGAGGTGGTACTACCAAACCTGGACGGTGGTACCGCCCAGGACAGTGTCAATCAAACTGACACTGGGCGGTGGTACCACCCAATGCAGGCGGTGGTACCGCCCGTACCTAGGGAACCCGGGATGGGAAAGATTTAGGCTCCAAGTTTAAATCAACTTGAAGCCTATAAATACCCCTCCCATCCATGGTTAAAGAACACAAGCACAGAGCCTTCAAAAGTGAGAAAACTCTGCTATAATCTCTTTAAAATCCTCCTCCTTGAGTCTAAGTGTTAGAATAGCTTAAGAGGAGAGTGAGTGCTTGTAAGGGTTATCTCCTAAACCCGATAAAAGGAGAAGAGGGGTGTAAGAAGGAGTTGGTCTTCGCCTATTGAAGGAAGACCTCTAGTGAATGCCGGTGGCCTCGATGGAAGAGGAATCGGAGGAGTGGATGTAGGTCATGATTGACCGAACCACTATAAATTGCCGTCTTCTCTAGTTTGCATTTACTCTCTGCTATTTATCTTTACTACAAACCTCTTCAATAGCTTACTGCCTTCTATTCATTTATGAACATGTTTCAAAGTTAAGTTTCCGAAATCGGTTTTACATTGGAAATAATTTTATCGTACGAAAGTTTTTAAACCGTCGTTATCTTACCGCTGCGCTAATTCATGTTGAATCTCGGATTTTGATGATGAAACTAATTGATTGTGTTTAGATGTTTAACTGCATTTTGAGTGATGCAGGTCTACTCGATCAGGATTAGACAGTTGATGCAGAAGGAATTGACGTTGCGCCGGAGGAGATCACGTCAGGATATTGGACGGTAGAATGCTTCGGACGTTGGGCATCGGGCCAAGGAGAGCGGAATTGCACCAAGGATATCGGGGTTGCGGAGGTCAACCGCCGATTGGGCAACAAGCTGCAAGAGAGAACGATGTGCTGAAGAATCAGACGAAGTGCCAACCAATGACGTGCCGGGCAACAGAATGTCAATTCGCGTTGTAATAATTGTCTAGATCGGAGTAGAGTTTTGGCTTGTGTGTGCAAGATTAACTACAATAACGATGAAGACATAAAGCAAAACAAAGTGCCGGAGTCAAGCACGAAGGATTCGTTGGGAGTTCGAGAGTTCGACGGAAGTCCGAAGGTTCATCAGGAATGCTGTCGGAACTAGCCGAGAATGAGTAGGGAGCTTGCCGAAGGGTTTTCGGAAGCTCGCCGAAAGGTTCGTCGGAAGTTCGCGGAGCTCACCGAGAAAGATCATAGCTTGCCGAAGAAGCTCGTTGAAACTCACCAAGATTAAATCGTGAAGTCTAGGAGCTTGCCGGGAGTCCGCAGAATGGTTTCCGAGAGTTTCTCGGAAGACTGCTGGAAGTTCGCCGGAAGAAGTCTTGACTTGTGGACTTTGTAATAGCTTAGGAAATGTCTTTAAATTCGTAGTTAGCACATTAATTAGGGTTAGGATTAGGTGTTAATCTTATAACCCAATTAGGGGCCAATTGGGCCCGAGTTCGGACTGGTTTGGGCTAAATTTGGAGCCCAACCAGTGAGCCGAAATAGCCAGGCGGTGGCACCGCCGGTCTGGGTGGTGGCACCGCCCAGCACCCGAGAGCCAGGCGGTGGCACCGCCCAGCACCCGAGAGCCAGGTGGTGGCACCGCTGGACTGGGCGGTGGCACCGCCCAGTACACTATCAGTGTCAAAACTGACAGGCGGTGGCACCGCCACTGACAGGCGGTGGCACCGCTGGCTTCGGGAACCAAAGAGAATTCAAATTTTGGAGCCCAAATTTGAATCCTCTTGAGGCCTATAAATACCCCTCAATTCTCAGTAGAGATAACAACTTTTAGAGAAGCAATAGAGTGAAAAAAAGTCTTAGCAAAGCCTTAGCAAGTCTTACTTTCAAATTGCTTGAGTGTTCACCTCCTTCTTTCTCATTGAAACTTTGTAAGAGTGTGAACCACTTGTAAAAGGTTGTAAGAGGGGTATTTGTCCTTCCCCTTCAAAGTGATTTGCTAGTGGAAGTTGGGAGCCTCATCGAAGAAGGCTTCGCAAGTGGATGTAGGTCATTTTGACCGAACCACTTTAAATTTGGCGTGTTCTCTGGTTTGCATTTACTTATTGCACTTTACCTTACTGCAAATCTTTATAAGTGCTTTACTTCCTCATTACTTTTGCTGCACACATTTACGAACACGCTTTTAAGTTAAGCACTTCCGAGTTCGATTTTTATCGTTCGAAAAAGTTTCCAAAACCGACGTTTTAATCCGCTGTACTAATTCACCCCCCCCTCTTAGTGCCGCTCCGATCCTAACAATTCACCCCTCCCCCCCCCTCCTTAGTGCTCTTGATCCTAACAATTGGTATCAGAGCCACGATTTTCTAATTTGGTTTAACACCAAAATAGAAATGGCTCTTTTCGGCTTTCAAGAGGGTCTCTCTCTCATTCGTCCTCCCTTTTTCAATGGGACAGACTACACTTATTGGAAAACTCGAATGAGAGTTTTCTTGCTTTTATTGAATCTCGATTTATGGCACATTAGTCAAAAACGGATTTGAAATATCTTCTCTTCCAATGAACAATTGGAATGATTTGGAGAAGTAGATGTTTTCTCTAACTACAAAGGCTATGAATGCCTTATTTTGCGCCTTAGATAAAACGGAATTTAATCGGGTTTCTTTGTGTGAAACGACTTTCGATATTTGGTGCACTCTTGAAATCACACACGAAGGAACAAGTAGTGTAAAAGATTCCAAAGTAAATTTTTTGATGCACGATTTTGAGATGTTTTGTATGGAACCAAGAGAGACTATTGGAAACATGTACACCCATTTTATGGATATCGTCAATAGTCTAAAAGGACTTGGTAAAAACTTTTTGAATTTTAAACTTGTTAACAAAATCTTAAGATCGCTTTCTAAAACTTGAGAATCAAAAGTAATGACTTTACAAGAAACAAAAGATTTAAATATTTTTCCACTTGAAGAACTTATCGGTTCATTAATGACATATGAAATGGTGCACAATGCACATGATGAATAATATCACCTTCCAAAGAACAGGAAGGATTTGGGACATAGAACATTTGAAGACCACTCGAGCATAAGCTCAAGTGATGCTGAACTTGAACATACTAAGAAATTTAAAAAGTTTATGAAACAAAAATTAAAGAATAAAAATAATGCAACTACCTCTTTGAACGCAAGAAGAAGAACAAAATGTGAGATGAATCGAGCTCCTCCGAAGATGAGGAGAAAATCAATAAAGGCGAGGTGACAAACTACACCTTAACAATTTTCATCAATGAGGTAAACAACTTAAACGAAACTCCTTTAATTTATTTCAAAATTACATGATGCTTTTCATGATGCATTTTTCTTTTTTATTTAGTTTAGAATTAATTTTCTTAAAAATTGCATGTCTAATAATTTCATAATAAAAATACAAAAATTAGGAATCATGCTTATCATTCTAGTAATTTCGAAAATAATCATGAAAATTACATGTTTATGATAAACAAAATAATTTTGATTAAAAATGCCTTATGAAATCATGCTATATGTGGTTAAGAAGTAATAATGTGCATCATGTTGATTTCCATTGTTATTTCTCGATTTTGATTAAATGAAATCATGTTTGATTTGAAGTAATGAAATTATGTAATAAAAATATTAAACATTTTGAAACCATGTTTTGATGTCATGCATAATGATCATGCTTAATAAATTTCTAAATTATGCATGATGACTTTTAAGTAATTTATGGTTTATTGATCATGATGGTTTTTATGACGAAATTTATTTATCGATCCTAAACGATTGATGATATACATATTTTTTGGCACAAAAAGGACAAAGGCATGCTTGTACGAAACAACTAAATAGAGAAAAGTATTTTTCTTGAAAATTCTTTTTCTCTATCTTATTGACTTTGATGAATCTATTTTATCATCTTTTTATGAATATCTTGAAAATGATTTTGATTTGATGATTTGAATTTTAATGAGCTTTATCTTGATTTTTTGAGATTTATAACTTGAGATTTACTCTATAAAAATCGAGATCTTTTATCCTCAATGTTTCTTTTTGCCATCTACCATCCAAATGAATCATGATTGGTATCATTGCTATATTTCTTCTTGTCGTGTACTAAAGAGAAAATTTTCCTAAATGAATCATGATTTTTTGGAACCATAATTTTTTATGATTCATAATGAATTGAGAAATTTTATATGCTTGAATTAGATTGAATGAATTTTATCTATATCATGATCTCTTGAGATTTTCCTTTGATTATTTAAGAGGAGGTTTTTCAAAAGAAATCATGCCTTTTGGTATTCACATGATTTTATCTTTTCATGATATGATTTTTATGCAATTCTTTGTATTCATGAAATATTTATCTCATCACCCAATAATTCTTCTTGATATTCCTTATGTGATGATATGAATACATGAAATATTCATTAATTTGTTTTGATGTATACAAATGAAAAGTTATGATCATGCATGGTAGGATGCAATTTGATAAATTAATACCATCATGATTTGAAACATTTATGATTTGGAATGATGCATGCAATACTTATGTTTTTATTGTGATGATATATGTGATGCATAGATGTGTATCATGAATGCTTTAAATGATGAATGTTTGGTATCATGATCAATATGTTGATAAATGCTTAAAAATTTTAATGTTTTAGTATCATGTATGATATGCTCATAATGATGATTGATTTTTCGGTATAAAAATGAAATGTAAGGTTTTGAAATTGTGCATGCTTTACCTTGAAAATATAATGATGCATAAATAAGATTGATACTTACCTTTGTCATAATTTGAAAATTGTTGTAAAGGGTCTTCCCTTCTTTTTGACAATGATAAAGGGGGAGCAAAACTTGCTAGAAAGCAAATTAGCTAGCTTGCACAAGTCAAGAAAATGCAAAAACTTGCTTACTTTCTTGCACATCTAAAGAGAAGATGCAAATGCAACATTTGCCAAATTGTTTGCTTGCTTCATGTAGAACATTGTCTCTTGCTAACTTGTTATCTTGAATTTTGTTAGCTTGCACAATTCGAGAATGAAGCAAAATTTTGCTAGCGTGCACTTTGCAAAGAAAGCAAAAAATGACACTTCTCAAAAGAGAAGAAAGAGCTTGCTATCTTGAACATCACCTACACTTGCTAGCTTCCAATCTCAAGAGAAGCAACATTGCTATCTTGCCTATCGTAAAGAAAAGCAAATATGCCAACTTGCACATCTTTAAAATTGCTAGCTTGTATGAAGTAGAACATGCTATCTTACTACCTTGCATATCTATGATGATAGCAAACTTACATGATGATAAAAATGGATATTATGTCTTTCAAGCAATGTCTAGAACTTATCTTAAACACTTGAAAGTTGCACATCTTCTTTTTGTTGATGACAAAGGGGGAGAAGTATGATCATGTTATGCATGATGACGTGTTGCAAATATTCATGATGAATATTACAATGACTTGAATTCAAGGTTCTATCAATATGACATATTGATAGGGGGAGTTTGTGAAAACTCCGGGAGTTAAGTTTAACTCCGTCATCGATTGGTTGTTATCATCAAAAAGGGGGAAATTGTTGAATCTCATATTTTGATAATAAAAACCAATTGATAAGTGTTTTGATTTGATATGCGTTTTGAGTGACGCAGGATACTTCGATCAAGATGAGACAATTAAAGCATGAAAATCATGTTGGGCCAAAGGAACATATTAGAAGATTGGACGTTGGACCGGTGGATCAGTCGACGTATCAACAGAAGGCTTTAGGGATGGATTCAGGCATCGGGCCAAGAAGAGCAAACATTGAACCAAGAATATCGGAGTTGCAAATTCAACTGGCCGATTGGACAATAGGTTGCAAGAGAGGACGATGTGCCGAAGAATTGGACGAAGTGTCGAGAGACCAATGACATGCCGGACAACTTAATTAATGCTTAGTATTAATTGTCTAGATCGAAGTTTATTTTACATATGCGGGATTAACTACGATAGCAAGGCATGGAGCAAAATGAAGTCCCAAAGTCAAAGACGCGATCACGTTGGGAGTTCGAGAGTTCATCGGAAGTCCGAACGTTCATCGAAAGTTCTGCGGGATCCAACCGAGAAGTCGCGGAGCCTGCTAGATAAGCTCGACAAAACTCGCTAAAAAGATTATCATGAAGTCTAGGAGCTTGCTGGGAGTCCATCGGAACATTACCGAGAGTTCGTCGGAGGTTTGTCGGAAGATCGCTGGAAGAATTGACATAGGGATTTGTTTAGTTTAGAATATGTCTTAGGAATCGTAGTTAGCACATAATTGGGATTGGATTTAGGCTAGTCCAATTAGGGGCCAGCTAGGCCCATGTAAGAACTGTGTTGGGCCCAATAAGAGGCCCAAACAGTGCCCAAAGAAGTCTCACCGTTATGGCACAGTTTTCAAGACTATGTCTGGCGGTGGTATCGCTAGTCTAGGCGGTTGTACCACCCCTAGCAGGGTGCCAGGCGGTGGTACCGCCAGTCTGGGCGGTGGTACCGCCCAAGACAATGTCAGTCAAACTGACACTGGGTGGTGGTATCGCCAAATGCAGGTGGTGGTGCCGCTCGTACCCGGGGAACCTGGGATGGGAAAGATTTAGGCTCCAAGTTTGAATCAACTTGAAGCCTATAAATACCTCTCCCATCCCTAGTTAAAGAACACAAGCACAAAGCCTTCAAAAGTGAGAAAACTCTGTTATAATCTCTTTAGAATCCTCCTCATTGAGTCTAAGGGTTAGAATAGCTTATGAGGAGAGTGAGTGCTTGTAAGGGTTATCTCCTAAACCCGGTAAAAGGAGAAGAGGGGTGTAAGACAGTTCATAATAAATTTTAATATGAATAAACTTGAGGTGACTCTTCCAGAGCTCCTCAATATGTTGAGGGAGGTAGAGAGTACTATTAGGAAAGAGAAGCTAGTTCTCTACACTGGTGAGACCAGAAAGAAAAGGAAAGCAGAAAAGTCCCTTAAGAAGGAAAAGGGCAAGGGCAGACCAAGAAAAGCAAAGGTTACTAAGAAAGACCTAGTAAAGGATAAAGGCCAATGCTTCTACTGTGGCAAAGATAGGCATTGGAAGAGGAACTGCAAAGAGTACCTTGCAGAAAAGGCAAAACAGAAGCTTAGTGAAGCTTCAAGTACATTCATGATCAGTCTTCATTTGTCAAACTCTTTTGATAACACATGGGTATTGGATACCAGAAGTGCTTATCATATATACAATTCGTTGCAGGTTCTGGCAAGGCTTAGGAGACTAGAGAGAGGCGAGATGGACCTCAAGATGGGCAATGGAGCAAAAGTTGCTGTAGTAGCTATTGGCGAGGTCGCCTTACATCTGCCTGGTGAAGCTTTTATTGCATTAGATGCATGTTATTTTGTTTCTTCTATTATCAAAAACATTATCTCTATTTCATGTTTGATAGTTAATGGATATAAATTAGTTTTTGAGAACAATAGTTGTTCGATATTATTAGATGATGAGATCATCACGAAAGGAACATTGCATAATGGTTTATTTAGACACTACTCCACATACCATGAATGTAAGTATGTCCAAGAGGAAATGAGATAAGAGAGAGCCATTGAGCTGTTGGAACTCATACATAGTGACGTATGTGGACCCATGTCAACTCATGCTATTGATGGTTGCTCCTACTTCAGTACCTTTACTGATGATTTCTCAAGGTATGGATATGTGTACCTAATGAAGTACAAATCTAAGACATTTGAGAAATTCAGAGAGTATAAGAATGAGGTGGAGAACTAGATTGGAAAGAGTATCAAAACTCTTTGATCAGATCGAGGAGGTGAGTACTTAAGTACATGTTTACTCAATTCCTCAAAGACCATGGGATATTATCCCAATGGACACCTCCTTATACACCTCAGCTCAATAGTGTGTCTGAAAGGAAAAATCATATGCTGTTAGACATGGTACGATCCATGATGAGTTTCGCTGACCTACCTATCTCATTCTGGGGATATGCCATAGAGACCGCAGCTTACCTTCTGAACAGAGTTCCAACTAAGTCAGGAGTGTCTACAACATATGAGATATAGAAAGGGAAGAAGCCCGATCTTAAAGTTGTTAAGATTTGGGGCTGCCCTGCCCACGTTAAAAGATACAACCTCGATAAGTTAGAATCGAGGATAGAGCGATGCAAATTTGTGGGATACCCCTAGGAAACTTGTGGGTATTATTTCTATTATCTCGGGGACCAAAAGGTCTTTGTAGCCAAAAGAGTAGTGTTCCTTGAGAAGGAATACATTCTTGGCAGAGATAGTGGGAGCATGATAGAGTTGAGCGAGGTTGGAGAACCAAGCTCAAGCCCCACTCTACAGCCCAAGTCTGTTTAGGTACATAATACACAAGTTTTAACTTTACATAGGTCTAACAGAGTATCCTATCCTCTTGAGAGATATGTGGGACATGTTAGAGGAGAGGATGTTGAGGATATTGATCCTCAAACCTACGAGGAGGCTATTATGAGTATAGACTCCGGAAAGTGGCAAGAAGCCATGAATTCTGAGATGGATTCTATGCACTCCAACAAGGTTTGGTACCTAGTTGATATGCCTGAAGGTATTGTACCCATCGGTTGCAAGTGGATCTTTAAAAAAAAGATCGAAGTAGATGGAAAGGTAAAGGCCTATAAAGCAAGGCTAGTGGCTAAAGGGTATTGTCAAAGGCAAGGTGTTGACTATGATAAAACCTTCTCACCCGTAGCAATGCTAAAATTCATCCAAATTCTATTGGCTATTGCAGCACACTATGATTATGAGATCTAGCAAATGGATGTGAAAACTACATTCCTCAATAGGAACCTCAATGAGGAGTGTATATGATACAACCTAAGGGATTCATGTCCAAGGACTGCCTAGATAAGGTGTGTAAATTGCTTAGATCTATTTATGGACTAAAGCAAGCTTCCCGAAGTTGGAACATAAGACTTGATAAGGCAATCAGATCTTATGACTTTGTTAAGAACGAAGATGAGCCTTGTGTGTACAAGAAGGTAAGTGGGAGCACTATCACCTTTTTGGTGTTATATGTGGATGACATCCTGATCATTGGGAATGACGTAGGAATGCTATCCACAGTAAAGACATGGTTATCTAGACACTTCTCCATGAAAGACTTAGGGGAAGCATCATATATCTTGGGGATTCGGGTCTATACAGATAGATCCAAGAGGATGCTTGGCTTATCCCAATCCAGGTACATTGAAACCATTGTCAAAAGGTTTAGCATGAAAAATTCCAATAGAGGTCTCATACCAATGAGACATGGGATATCGCTTTCTAGGAGTATGTCCCTAAAGACTCCAAAAGAAAGGGCGAACATGGATATGATATCTTATGCCTCAGCGATAGGGTCTATCATGTATGTCATGCTATGTACTAGGCCTGATATAGCGCATGCTCTGAGTGTCACAAGCAAGTATCAGGCGGATCCAGACTTGGAGCACTGGAAAGCAGTAAAGTATATCCTTAAGTACTTGAGAAGGACAAAGGATCTTTTACTAGTATATAGAGGTAGTAGCCTCAAGGTTGAAGGCTACACAGACTCAAGTTTTCAATCTAATATCGATGATAGCAAGTTGAATTCGGGGTATGTGTACACCTTGAATGGAGGAGCAGTGTGCTGGAAGAGTTCCAAGCACGATACTACTACTGACTCGACCACAAAGGCAGAATACATTGTTGTAGTAGATGCAGCAAAAGAGGGAGTTTGGATAGAGAAGTTCATCATAGATTTGGGAGTCGTTCCGGATAGCAAGAAGCTGATTTCCTTATATTGCGATAACAACGGGATGATTGCTCAAGCGAAGGAACCCAAGTCTCATCAGAAATCTAAGCATGTTCTGAGGAGGTTCCACCTTATTAGAGAGATCGTAACCCGAGGAGATGTAGTAGTGGAAAGAGTTCCATCCGAAGATAACATTGCAGATCCACTGACAAAGCCATTGTCTCAGATTGTTTTTTAGCGTCACAAGGGTCTGATGGGGATCAGACACATAGGTGATTAGGTTTAGGTAAGTGGGAGATTGCTAGTCATAGGTGCCCAATAAGCCAATCACATGAGTGATGGCATGTGTGACTTGACATGGAATCTTTTTGCTTATTATATTTTGACTTTTATCACTTTATATTGTCTATTACATATATGCATGTATATATTGTGATGTCCTTGAATCTGTGCAATGGGAATCAGATTATGATGAGATCACGATAATGAGACCGATTCACCTTTAAACACAGATCCTAAATAATCCCGGTCATAGGTTACTCGAGAGGGACATCGTGATAACCGGACAGACTAGTGTGCTGTATACCCATCTATATGATGGATGTAGCTGGTCTCACAGCTGCTCGTGTGGGGACACTAGGGATACAATATAGGTGCTAATTGGAGAATGAGTTCATTGATTGATCCGCTTATGGAATACTGGATGGTTGATGATGCCTTATTGTTAGACAGCGATTCCGTAGTCCTAGTGGTGTATCTGGTCCTTAGACTTGAGACACCCAGGATGTCCTGTATGAGTGCTCCACTCTTTGATACCAGACTTATAGGTTTGAATGTCCCAGATCTAGTACAATTGGTCATTGGGAGTG
The DNA here is from genome assembly GCA_004837865.1 of Musa balbisiana. Taxonomy (NCBI): domain Eukaryota; kingdom Viridiplantae; phylum Streptophyta; class Magnoliopsida; order Zingiberales; family Musaceae; genus Musa; species Musa balbisiana. The sequence continues at coordinate 21,008,038 of CM017197.1, forward strand.
GTAGTCGACCTTACAAGGGCTATTGAGTATCAATAGAGGATCATCCACTCTCGATGTCATGAGAGGAATATCTTATGTGTTCTTGCTCAAACAAATCCCTGGCCAGGGTCATTCAAATTGAGAGAGAAAGAGTTCTCTGGGAGAATCCGATTAGAGCGAGACTCGAGTAGAAACCGTATGGGTCTGATAGCACGATGCCCGATATATAGTCTCTAGGATATTAAATAGATGAGAGACTATGGGTACATGGTAACTAAGGACAAACAGGTCCAATGGATTGGATTCCCCTATATCGTCTAGGGACTACGGCGTAGTGGCCTAGTACATCTGTAGTCGATGAGTTGAGTGAATTATTACAAAGATAGTAATTCACTAAGTTAGAAAGAGTTCTAACAGGTATGACTTACGGCCAGCTCAATATTGGGCCTAGAGGGTCATACATATATTGTACACATTACGATGAGTAGAGGTTTGGATATAAGATATCCGCTGGACCCCCTATCTTATTGGATATCCAATAAGCCCCTAAATTATTGGATCCCGTGGACGAGATCAAATAAGAGCGCATGAGAGATTATTGGATAGAGATCCACTAATCTAAAAGGCTTGGGTAATTGGATGCAGATCCAATACCCACTAGGGGAGGATCCATTAGGGTCTGACATGGGACCTTTATAAATAGAAGGGATTTAGAGCCACATAGGCTAAAGCCTTTGCTTGCCTCTCCTATTCTCCCTGCCCCTCTCCACCTCAAAGCAGGCCTGGAGTTTTGAGGAGCGTCGTCGTAGCCCTACTGTGTGGATCACCGCTAGAGAGGAGGATGCTTGACCTCCTTCACCCTCTCCTAGAAGATCTACAAGGAAATAGGGATATACGATCTCCCTACGTAACACAATCTATTCTATATGAAGTTTGTTTCGCAGATTTTTTACACACCAATCTTCGCACAACGACGAACATCTCTTTGGGAATAGGAGATTTTGTTTTCTTGTTCTTCCGCTGCGCATGTGATGTTGCCACTAAGATTTCCCAACAGCTTTAGCATTCAAAGAAAAAGTTTTCTTCTCCAAATCGTTTCATTTGTTCATTGGAATAGAAGACTTTTAAAAACTATTTTCAATAATATTCCATAAACTAAAATATAAAGAAAGCAAGAAAACTCTCATTTGAGTTTTTCAATAGACGAATGATAGAGTGACCCTCTTGAAAGACAAAAAAAGCCATCTCTCTTGGGTGTTTAACTAAATAGAGAGAAACTGGCTCTAATACCAATTGTTAGGACTAAGTCGGTACTAAGAGGGGGGGGGGGGGAGTGTTTGAATTAGTGCTTTCGTAAAAACCTCAATAATTCAAAAATCTCGTTCAATAAAATCGTATCGGAAAGATGATTGACTTGAAAGTGTGTTCGTAAGCATAGTGAAAATAATAAGCAAGTAAATCAGTTTATAATATAAATAAAAATCATAAAAAAAATACAAACCAAGTTTTATAGTAGTTCGGTCGTCGTGACCTACATCCACTCTCGATTCCTCTTCACTCGAGGCCACTAGCTTCCACTACCAATCTTCTTTCAATGGGCGAAGATTAACTACCTTTACAACTCTTTCTCCTTTTCACAAGTTCAAGAGATAAAGGTAACCCTCACACACCTCCCTTAGAACAACCTCGAAGCTTAAGGAGGAGGGAAATTAATCTTTTCAACACTTTTTCAACTTAGAATTCTTTCCCCTTTTACAACTTAATCTTTTCAACACTTTTACAACTTAGAATTCTTTCCACTTTTACAACACTTTTACACTTTTACAACTCTATATAGAAATAGCTGGGGTATTTATAGACCCCAAATGGCTTCAAAAATGAGACCAAAAAAGGTCTCATCCTAGTTTTCCTATGTCCTAGTGGTACCACCGCTTGTGTTGGGCGGTACTACCACCTGCAGCATTGACATTGGTACTCTCTGACACTAGACAGTACCATCACTTGACATAATCTAGGAGACTATATCTGAGCAGTACCACCGCCCAATCTGGTGATACAATCGCCTGATATAGTCTTGAAGACTTGGGCGGCACCACTGCTAGACCTTGCTACAGGACATTGAATGGGCCAAACAATAGGTCCAATTCAACCCTGATTTAGACCCAATTGGCCACTAATTGAGTTAGCATTATTTCATCCCAAAACTGACTCAATTAGTCTTAAATTAACTCGATATAGACACACAATTATAAGTATGAATTATATGTTATCCGATATGTCATTGGTTCATCCGACGCTTCATCCGATCCTTCGACATATTGTCCTCTCCTTCAATGTATTGCCCAATCAGCATGTTGACTCTCACAACTTCCAATCTCATTAGCGCAATGTTTGATCTTTTGGCCCAATGCACGAACTCACGGCACGAAGCCTTTTTCTGCAAATGCACACTAAAAATATAAATATATTCCCAAAACTTATATCTCGACAAAAAAACACTATAAAGAGATGATAGATCATCGATACCATCGATTGGTGAGTTGGCACAGTTGGTTCACTGTCGAAGGTGTAGGTTCATCCTTGTGTTCTCCTCCGAGCTAATGTGGGAGTGCTGATGTGGCAAATCAACGTAGGAGGTCCACAAGGGAGGTGGTTCATCGGAGTCGATCTGGTCTTGGAGTGGTGAGACCGAGTAGAGGAACCAGGATTTGCTCGGTTGTAAGGTCCTCTCTTCAAACGGATGGGTTGTCCTTCAGTCGAAGGGTTGCCTTGTGACTACAAGGTGGCATCCTGGCAGTAGAGTCATCTCTTGACCACCAATCGTCCTGCACAATAGGTCTGTGCCAGGGGTTTCTTAGCTCGACCCATTTGATGCTTAAGTCAATGAAAGATAGAGGGGGTGTAAGATAGCAGTATCAACTGTATAAATAAGAGAGTAGAGAGGTTATTACCTACTTAGCCCCCCCTTTGGCATTTGCTTAGGGGTAGTTTTTATACCTCTCCGGCGATCGATCGTTTGTATGTTGTTAGCATCTGTCAATATTTCAAGTGGATAGTTCGTCTATTCTGGGGTGACTATTATGATCTTGTGTTGTGCAAGGTTGCCTCCTCACTTTCGAGTGTCACTTTGTGTGATTTCGAGTGATGTGAATTATGCTTTACGTCGCTTTTGAGATAGGTGACATTGCTTCGAGACAACCATTTTTGAGTCAGGCTATGTCATTTCATACCACTTTGAGACGAGTGTGTGACTTTGGTTGGGGAATACCAAGTGGGGTCTAAGGTGACTTCCAACTGGGTGGTACGAAAATATTCTCTATCATTTTCTCCCCCCAATACAAGTGTACCATGTGTCTCTCGTATGGGGATTCGAGGTTCATCTTTTGTGCATCTCTCTTGGTGGCTTCCTTGTTGTTGAACAAACATGTTAGCTCGGCTGAGATGCAAATCTCAGTTCTTCATGCCAAGTGCATAGTTAGGGAGCACATAGGCTCGGTCTAGGTGCAAGCCTCGGGTTTCCACATTAAGTGCATGATTAGGGAGCATGTAGGCCTTGGGTCTTCATGTCGAGATGCATGACTCGAGAGCATGTATGCTCAATCGAGGTGCAGGCCTTGGGTCTTAACATTGAGTACACAGTTAGGAAGTGTATAGGCTCAGGAGCAGCCCTCGGGGCTTCACATGAGGTGCTTGACTCAGGAGCAAGTCCTTTTTAACTCTTACTCATCTGAGGTGGAGGCCTCGGGTCTTTAAGATAAGTGCATAGCTAGAGAGCATATAGGCTCAACCTAGGTGCAGTGCTTGGGTCTTCATACTGAGTGCATGGCTATGGAGCGTGTAAGCTCGGCCTAGGTGTAGCCCTCAAGTCTTCATATTAAGTGCATGGCTAGGGAGCATGTAAGCTCAGCCTAGGTGCAACTCTCAGGTCTTTATGCCAAATGAATGGCTAGGGAGTATGTAAGCTTGTCCTAGGTGTAGCCCTCTGATTTTCATATTGAGTGCACGATTAGGGAGCATATAGGCTCAACCTAGGTACTGCCCTCAAGTCTTTATGCCAAGGCGCACGACTCGAGAGCTAGACCCGCCAAGGGGTTTGACCATATTAGAGCGGTGGATTGGACCCACAAGGGGTTTGATCGCATTGAAGTGATAGATTGGACCCACTAAGGGGTTTGACTATGTTGAAGTGGTAGATTGGACCTTCTAAGAGGTTTACTGTGTTAAAGTAATAGATTAAACCTGCCAAGAGGTTTGACCATGTCAAAGCAGTAGATTGGACCTGCTAAGGGGTTTGACCATGATGAAGTGGTAGGTTGGACTTGCCAAGGAGTTTGACCGCGTCAAAGCAGTAGATTGGACACACTAAGGGGTTTGATCATGTTGAAGCAATACAATAGACCTGCTAAGGGGTTTAATTGTGTTAAAGTGATAGATTGGACTCACCGAGGGGTTTGATCACATTGAAGCTGTAGGTTAGACCCACTATGATACCTGACCATTAGTGGTGGATGATGCTACGATGGGTGGCATTTGTAGTTGTTAAGGTGCTTTGCCTATGATGTGATGTGTCATTTTGCCCTTAGGATTTGTATTACCTGGGGTGCTTATTTACAGGGGGAGCTTTCTATTACCTTGAGGTTTGATATGCTTAGGGGGTTGTGCTCCTCTTTAGGTTCCGCTGGCGTGTAGTAATTGGAGGCGCGACTTCTATGGCGGGTCTAAATTTGGCCATTGTGTGCTAGGGAATGGATTTGCCTTAGCTATTTTTGCTATGGAATTTTGCTAATGGTGGACGCCGAGTTATAGCACTACCAAGGTTCGGGCCACTGAGCTGCTCTTGGAGTTGAAAATAAAGGAAGCTGAGCAAAAGCTTACGGAGGCCTAAAGGAAGTTGTTGAGGACGAGGCGAATGTGCAAGGCTACTAAGTCCCTAGCAAAGGAGGCCCAACAAAGGCTTGAGGAGGCCCAATGAGCATTGTTGAGGATGAGGCAAAGACACAAGGCTACTAAAGCCTAGTTCCTTAGGTTGTTGTCCTTGGCACTATCGAGGACGAGACGAAGGCACTAGGCTATTGAAGCTACTAGTTGCAAGTGCTCTACAAGTCAATCACGTGAGTAATAACACATGTGACACATTGCACAATCTTTTTTTGTTATTATCATCATTATTATTATTATAGTATTTTTCTTACTTTGTATTGGATGATAAATATATTGTGATGTCCTTGGATCTATGAAATGAGAATTGGATTATGATGAGATCATGATAATGAGACTAACTCACTTATAAACACATATCCTAAATATTTCCAATCATAGGTTATTCGAGAGGGATATCGAGATAACCGGAAAGACAAGTATACTACATACCTATCTATTGGGAAATCTTGGGGGCGACATCACATGCGCAATGGAAGAACAGAAAATAAAATCCCTAATTCCCAAAGATATGTTCGTCGTTATGAAAAGATTAGTACGTAAAATCTGCGAAATATAAAACTACATATAAGATAAATTATGTTACCTTGGAAGATTATATATACTTGAATCCTTGCAAATCTCTAGGAGAGGGTGAAGGAGGTCAAGCGCTCTCCTCTCTAGTAGTGATCCACACAACAGGGCTGCGATGATGCTCCTCAAAACTTCAGGCCTGCTTTGAGGTGGAGAGGGGGAGGAGAATAGAAGAGGCAAGCAAAAGGCTCTGGCCTATGAACCACTAATTCCCTCTTATTTATAGAGGTCCCCTATCAAATTAACCCTAATGGATCCTCCCCTATTGGGTATTAGATCTCCATCCAACTACCTAAGCATCTTAGATTAGTGGATCTCTATCCAATAATCTCTCATGGGCACTCATTGGATCTCATCCATAGGATCCAATAATTTCAAGGGCTTATTGGATATCCAATAAGATAGGGGCTCTAGCGGATATCTCATATCCGAACCTCTACTCATTGCAATACCTACCATATGTGTGTGACCCTCCAGGCCCAATATTAAGCTGGCCGTGAGTCATACCTATTAGAACTCCTTTTGGCTTAGTGAATTATTATATCTATAATAATTCACTCAACTCATCGACTACGAACGTACTAGGCCACTACGTCGCAACACCCAAACGATACAAGGGAATCCAATCCATTGGACATATCTGTCCTCAGTTACCGTGTACCTATAGTCCCTCATCTATCTAATATCCTAAAGATCGTACACCAGGTATGGTGTTGTTAAACCTATACGGTTTCTACTCGAGTCTCGCTCTAATCGGATTCTCCTGGAGAACTCTTCTCTCTCAATCTGAATGACCATGGCTAGGGATTTGTTTGAGCAAGAATATATGAGACATTCCTCTCATGACACTGAGAGTGGATGATCCTCTATCGACACTCAATAGTCCTCGTATGGTTGGCTACTACTCTTAATGACCAGCTATGCTAGATCTAGGACATTCAGACTTATAAGTCTGGTATCAAAGAGTGACATTCAGACTTATAAGTCTGGTATCAAGAGTTGGAGCACTCATATAGGACATCCTTATTGTCTCAAGTCTCAGGACCAAATATATCACTAGGACTAACGAAATTACTAGCTTACAATATGCATCATTAACCATTCAACATTTCATAAGCGGATCAATCAGTGAACTCATCTCTAATTAGCACATGTACTGTATCCCTAGTATCCCCACATGAGCAAGCTATGAGACCAGCTGCCATCCATCATAGGGACGGGTATATAGCACACTAGTCTGTCCGTTATCTCGATGTCTCTCTCGAGTACATATGACCATGATTATTTAGGATCTATGTTTAAAAGCGAATCGTTCTCATATCAGGATCTCATATATATATATGTATGTATATATATATATATATATATGTATGTATATATATATATATGTATGTATATATATATATATATGTATGTATATATATATGTATGTATATATATATATATATATGTATGTATATATATATGTATGTATATATATATGTATGTATATATATATGTATGTATATATATATGTATGTATATATATATATATATATATGTATGTATATATATATATATATGTATGTATATATATATATATGTATGTATATATATATATGTATGTATATATATATGTATGTATATATATATATGTATGTATATATATATGTATGTATATATATATGTATGTATATATATATGTATGTATATATATATATATATATATATGTATGTATATATATATGTATGTATATATATATGTATGTATATATATATATATGTATGTATATATATATGTATGTATATATATATGTATGTATATATATATGTATGTATATATATATATATATATATGTATGTATATATATATGTATGTATATATATATGTATGTATATATATATATATGTATGTATATATATATATGTATGTATATATATATATATGTATGTATATATATATATATATATATATGTATGTATATATATATGTATGTATATATATATATATATATGTATGTATATATATATATGTATGTATATATATATATATATATATATGTATGTATATATATATGTATGTATATATATATATGTATGTATATATATATGTATGTATATATATATATGTATGTATATATATATGTATGTATATATATATGTATGTATATATATATATATATATGTATGTATATATATATATATATATATATATATATGTATGTATATATATATGTATGTATATATATATATATATATATATATATGTATGTATATATATATGTATGTATATATATATGTATGTATATATATATGTATGTATATATATATGTATGTATATATATATGTATGTATATTTGTATTTATGATGATATAATGTCTGATATAATATAGTATAGTAATATAAAAGTGCTACATGCCAAAATATAATAAGCAAAAAGACTATATGTCAAGTCACACGTGTCATCACTCACGTGATTGGCTTGCAAGGCACATATGACTAGCACTATCCATATGATGGAGGCAATTGGTCTCATAGCTACTTATGTGAGGACACTAGGGATATAGTGTAGGTGCTCAATGGAGAATAAGTTTACTGAATAATCCGCTTATGGAATACTGGATGGTTAATGATACCTTATCATTAGACAGTAGTTCTATAGTCTCATTTGTGTATCTAGTCCTTATACTTGAGACACCAAGGATGCTTTGTATGAGTACTCTACTCTTTGATACCAAACTTATAAGCCTGAAAGTTTCAAATCTAACGCAACCAATCATCGAGGGTGGTAGCCAACCTTACAAGGGCAATTGAGTGTCAATAGAGGATCATCTGCTCTAGGTATCATGAGAGAAACGTCTCAGGTGTTCTTGTTTAGGCAAATCCCTAGTCAGGGTCATTTAGATTAAGAGAGAAGGAGTTCTTCGGGAGAATCCGATTAGAGCGAGACTCGAATAGATTCTGTATGGGTTTGATAATACCATACCCAATATATAGTCTTTGAGATATTATATGGGTGAAAGACTATAGATACATAGCAACTGAGGGCTATTGCATAGTGGCCTTATATCATCTAGAGTCTATGGCATAGTGGCCTTGTACGTCTATAGTTGATGAGTTGAGTGAATTATTATGAGATGATGATTCACTGAATTAGAAAGAGTTCAAAGTCAGAAGGAGTTTTGACTAGTGCAACTCATGGTTAGCTCGGTATTAGGCCTAAAGTGTTACACATATATGGTGGATGATGCAATGATAGAGGATTGGATATGTGATATCTAATAAGCCCTTGTTTTATTGGATCCGTTGGGTGAGATCCAATAAGAGCTTAGAAAGGATAATTAGATAGAGATCCAATTTTTATTAAGTCAGGGATAATTAGATAGTGATCCAATATATGCAAAGGTAATTGAATGAAGATCCAATACCCAATATGGCATGTTCTATTAAGGTTAGCAATAATTGTTGAATCTTGGATTTTGATCCTGAAATTAATTAGTGGATTAATAATCTAATCCATGTGTTAAGATAAGTGATGCAGGACTAACTACGATCATGAGATAGACAAAATAATTAAAGAAGAATCCAATGTTGGGCCGGAGTCAATGGTCGAGCATCGGGCCGGATAAATCGACGGATACACCGAAGGATTGGACGATGTAGTGAAAGCTCACCGGAAGTTTGTTGGGAGTTCGCCAAAAGCTCATTGGGAGTTTGTCGAAAGTTCACCAAAAGTTCGGTTGAACAATTGACGTGCCAGACAACTTAGATTACTTGTAATCATAATTGTTTTAGCCTTAACTGTCACAGTTAGGACTTTAATTTGAGTTAGTTTTAGGAAAAATCATAATAACTCAATTAAGGGCCAAGTGGGCCCAAAACAAGATTGAATTGGGCTGATTGGATGGCCCATTTAGCCTCTTGGAGCCATGTCAAGTGGTGGCACTATCGAGACTAGGCGATGGAACTGCTTGAGGCTTAGCCTCCCATATGGTCTGGGCAGTGGTACCGCTAGTAGTTAATGCTATCACACTGTGGTACCGTCCTGTCAGGTGGTGGTACTACTAGAGCCCAGTTTCCAAGGCTCTATCAGGTGGTAGTACTGCTAGACTATGTGGTGGTACCGTCTAGTGTCAGTCTGTAGTTGGTGGTACCACTAGTACCCCGGAAACCCAAGATGAGACACTTTTTGGCTCCATTTTTGAAGTTATTGGGGCCTATAAATATCCCACTCTTTCCTGCATAAAAGTGCATGAAAAGTGTGAAAAAAGGTCTTGAGATTTTGATTATAAAAGTATTGAAAAAGTACTAAGTGTCCTCTTCCTTCTTTAGCTTTATGATCAATCTAAAAGAGATGTGAGGCTTGTAAAAGGTTGTCTCCTAAACTTATAAAAAGGAGAAAGAGTTGTAAGAGGATAGTTAGTCTTCTCTCATTAAAGGAAGCTTGATAGTGGATGCTGGTAGCCTCAACGAAGGAGGAATCGGGAGTCAATGTAGGTCACGAAGATCAAATCACTATAAAATTGGTATGCCTTCTCTTCTTTGCTATTTACTTACTTTACAACTACTTTACATCTTCATCACTCTCTTAAGAATATCTTTAAGCTTGAACATCTTTCCGATACAGTTTTATTGTACGAATTTTCATGATCGATGTAATTCTCCAAAAGCACTAATTCAACCCCCCTCTTAGTGTCGATTGCTAGGATCAAGAATGACACTAGGAGTGGTGGGGAGGGTTGAATTAGTGCAGCGCATAAAAATGATAAATTTAAATAACTTCAAAAAACTTCTTGCGATGAAACTCTTAGTTCGACGAAAATGTTTTGAAAAGATGGTTGACTCGAATAAGTTTATAAGTGAATAGAGAGGAGGGGATTGGATAGTTTGCAATGAAGTAAACTAGAATGCAGCAAAAGTAAGGTACACACCAAGAAGAGAACACGCTAATTTTATAATGGTTCGGTCGTCTGACTTACATCTACTGCTGACACTCCTCTAATGAGGTCACCAGTTTCCACTATTGATCTTTATTGAAGGGCAATTAATCACCCCTTTACAAAACTTTCACAAGTGGCTCACTCTCCTTTTACAAACTTTCACACTTAGATATGATGGAGGTGAACTCTCAACTTTTGCAAGCTATGTCACTATAGTTTCAGTTCAGTTCTTATCATTTCTCTATACTTTATCAGTTGAGAAGTAAGGGGTATTTATAGCCCTCAATTGGCTTCAGAATTAGGGCCAAAAAGTGTCACATTGTTAGAACCCTTGCAGATTCTAAGCTTGGGGTTGATCTCTTTAGGGGATCGACCTCTTTAGAGGGTTCCTTCATTCAAGTTGCTGCTCAAAGGCTGCAGAAAAGATTCATCTATTTCTTAAGAAAGAGGATGAATATATGGCTATTTATAGGGCTTCTAAACCCCAACTCCTAATAGGACTCCTACTCAAAATTCCTATTCCTTTACAACTCCTAATTCTTCTCTAAGACATAACCTCTTAACCCTAGCCAACTTTTTCACCTCTTTAATAGGGGTTGTTAGTTGGGTAGGTTTTACATGAATGCCCCTCTCAATTAGGACTCTCCTAGCTAGAGTCTTAACAGACCCGCCCTTTTTAAATTAGTTTTATTCTCAATGTTGGTGATCCATAAATTTTGAAATTTTGATCTTCAAGTCATCATAGTTCTCCTAAGTGGCACCTACTGCTAGTAAGTTTGTCCACTATATTAGCACTTTAGTAGTAGGTTATCATCGTCGAGTCATAATCTATCGATCAATAATAGCACTCGATTGAGTTTGAAGTTCTCCTTGGGTAGTCATATTTGGTAGATGGCTTTGAGCTAACTTGTTTTGTCTCAACTTGAGCTTTAAACACTATACATGGAAGACTGGATGGATTTGGGAGCTGGCAAGTAAGTCTAATCTGTATATTACAGTTCCGATGCATTCTAAAATTTGGTAGAGTCCACAGAACCGAGGTGAAAGCTTCATAGATGCTCTAGTCTGGATTGATGTTTGCTTGTATGGCTGGAGCCGTAGGAAGACTTAATCTTCTTTTGAAAATTCTCTTTTGCTTTTGTGTTGATCATATTGTTGTTTCATCCTTGCTTGAGCTATAGTGAGATTGTCTTTTAGTAACTTTAGTATTTTGTTTCTATCTTGTAGTTCCCTATCTATTTGTTCTACTTTAGAGGTGCCCAACACATATTTTGGGATCAGAGGAGGAGGTCGGCCATATGGAGCCTCATAGAGAGTATATTTTGTGGATGAATGATAAGTTATATTATACCACCATTTAGCCTAGGGAAGCCACTTTGTCCACTCTTTCAGTCGGTCATTAGTGAAGCATCTGATGTATGTCTCTAAGCACCTGTTCACCACTTCAGTCTGGCCGTTAGTTTATGGGTAAAATATCATACTCCTTTTCAATTTAGTGCCCTACATCTAGAATAATTTTGTCCAAAATCTGCTCATGAAGATGCAAGTAGAATTTGGCACAAGCACAATGCATCCCTTATAGCGCAATTCTTTTGAGTCCCAATTGTAATGAGTCATGGAACTTGGTGCTTCCTCTAATTTTTATATGATCTTACTGGTCTTCGGATCTTTCTACTATTTCCTCTTAATATCTTCAAGGAAGTCGCTGGTCAGAAGTGAAACGGCTTAAAATTCAGCTTACTCGAGTAGCCGCGAAAGCACATCTACAACAAGATTCTCTTTCCCCTTTTTGTAAGTTATTTCATAATCATATCCAAGAAGCTTTATTACCCATTTTTGCTACTCGGGGGAAGATATCTTCTGCTCCAAAAAATATTTTAGGCTTTTATGATTGACCTTGATTTGAAAGTGTAGCCCGATCAAATACGGTCTCCACTTGGCTATCGCATGTACAATCGCGAGCATTTCCATATCATAAATAGTCATATTGAGATGGGAAGGAGATAATGCCTTATTGGTATAAGTGAGGGGGCAGCCATTTTGCATTAGTACAACATCAATTCTGACTCCGGAGGCATCAACTTCAATAACAAAAGTGTTGCCGAAGTCGGGTAGTGCTAGTACAGGTATTATCGTTATTGCAGCTTTAAGTTCGACGAAGATAGTGGTGGCTTTGTCCGATCATTGGAAAGCATCTTTTTTCAGTAAGGAAGTAAGGGGTGTACTAATATTTCTATAGTCTTTCACAAACTTATGGTAGTAGCCTGTTAAAATGAGAAAGCCGCATAGCGATTTTATATTCCTCAAGGTCGGCCAGTTCTGCATTGCTTTAATTTTGGAATGATTCACCATCACACCTTCCTCTGATATGATATGCCCTAGATAAATGTCACCTTCTGTTGAAGAAAACTGCACTTCGATTTTTTGACAGAAAGAACATGTTCTCGCAAAATCATCAAAACAAGTCCTAAGTGCTGAAAATGACTTTCAAGAGAAGGGCTATGAATAAGGATATTGTCAAAGAACACCAGCACAAACTTACGAAGATAATTCTAAAAAATAGCATTGGTGAGGCCAAAGGGTATTACCAAAAATTCGTAGTGGCCATTGTGTGTTCGAAAGGTGGTTTTCAGTATATCTTCTTCGCACACTCATATTTGATGATACCCGAATCGAAGGTCCAGCTTTGTGAAGATTCATGCTCCCTTTAATTCATTAATCAATTCATCTACTACTAGAATAGGGTATTTTTCATTGATAGTTATGCTGTTGAGAGTTCGGTAATCAACGGACATTCGCCATGTTCCATCCTTCTTTCGTACGAGGAGTACCGGTGAAGAGTAGGGGCTGCAACTTGGTCGAATAACTTCTATTTCGAGCATTTCTTTTACAATCCTTTCTATTTCATCCTTGTGAAGATGTGGATACCGATATGGCCGAGTATTTATTGGAGGTTTTCTTGGAAGAATCAGTATATAATGATCATGTCGACAGGTAGGAGGTAGGTTGCACGGTTTGTCAAATATATCTGAAAATTCAGTAAGTAAAAGAAGTAAGTTTGGATCTTCAAATTCTATTGGCTCCCCCTTAATTTTTTGCTCAAGTTATACTAAAAAACCGCTGCATGTTTTGTGCAAAACCTTCTTTATTCGTTGTGTGCAAATCGTCGTTACGCCACCCCCACGTTTTCCGTGCAGTATCACATGTTTGCCCTTACTGTAAAATTTCATAATTAATTTCACAAAATTTTAGGAAGCATCACCTAATATCATTAGCCATTCAATACTAAGCATGGCCTCATAATCATCAAGAGAGAGGAGGAAGAAATTTGTAATTATCTCTTGGTCCTACAGCAATAGTTTCACCTGCGGGCACCTATGATCACACTTCAAAATTCATCTGTCATGACCTTAACATCAAACCTGCTGTAATTCTCAATAGGTAAGGCCATTCTGATAGCAACCTTGCTATTTATAAAATAATTAGTGCTCCCGATGTCAATAAGAACGGTGATTGGTTGTTGCTTCAAAAGTCCTGCCACTTTCATCATTTGCGAGTTCTTATAACCGACAAGGGCATGCATTGTAATATCAACTGGTTGTTGTTCTTCATCCATGACCTCTTTCTTATGCTCCTAAATCTCCTTCTCTATGGCTTCAAGAGGTTTAATTAGTAGGAGGCAGCCTCTTTTGCAACGATGATCGCGGTTCCATGGCTCGTCGCAATGCCAACAAAGACCCTTTGCTGATCGGTCACGTAGTTCTCCTTTTGTCAATTTTTTTGGCAATGAAGGATGGCTGGGAATAGAAAGAGGTTTATATGCCATGAGCCTAGGAGAGGTTCTTATCCTCCAAGCATCTTGGTTGAGCTATTCTTCTTGCATTCGGGTGAAAGAAATCGTAGTTGTCACGATATGGACTGTCGCGCCTTAACCTCCCCTTTTATATCTAGCTTGAGTTATTCGACGAATGTTCCACAATTGATGGTTAGTCCAATCATAAGTAAGGTAGGATAGCTTCTCAAATCTAGTTTGGTACTCTTGAATCGTAGAGGTTTGTCGAATCTTTGCAAGTTGACAATCGATATTTTCATACTCCATAGGTCCGAAATGATTTAGTAGTGTGTTCTTAAATTGATTCAACGTGGGAGCCCCATGATTATATTCTAGCCAATTGTACCATTGAATAGCATCTCTTTTAAGGTGGATGATAGCAATTTCCACCATAGCATCATCCGACGTTCGATAGTAGCGAAAGTAACGTTCAGCGCGCGAAATCCACCCCGTCGGGTCTTCTTCTTCCCATCGTGGGAAGTCCACCCTCATGAGATATAGCATATGCCTACAGATTAGATATGTCCCTATCTTTTTTTTGTTGATGGGTTAATGGCATGGGTGGTGGTTTGGAAGAATTGAGGATCACAGAAAGATACTACAACAGATTTTTACGTCTAAAGTGTAGCACATTGGACGTAAAAGATCAATGGTTTATATTAAGAATTTTTTAACGAAACTAAAGGAAAATCTACTGTTAGGAAGTGTCAAAGCTATCATAAAAATTTTGTAGAGATTTAGATAGAAAAAATATAGTAGCAAGATCAAACAAACTGTGCTATGCGGTTGGAATTCTGCAGTATAGATTTTCAAGTATAGCAGTTTGGACGTAAAAGATCAGTGGTTTATATTGAGAATTTTTTGACGAAATCAAAAGAAAATCTACTATTAGGAAGTATTAAAGTTGTCATAAATAATTTCGTGCGGTTGAGAATTCTGCAGTATAGATTTTCAAGTATAGCAGTTTGGACGTAAAAGATCAGTGGTTTATATTGAGAATTTTTTGACGAAATCAAAAGAAAATCTACTATTAGGAAGTATAAAGTTGTCATAAAAATTTCGTAGAGATTTGGATAGAAAAAATGCAATAGAATGATCAAATAGACTGTGCTATGTGGTTGGAATTCTACAGTGCAATCATCTTTCGTCGTAGAGATAAAAACTTTGTAATGAAAAGTTTATGCAACAATATAGGAACAATTTTTTTTTAGATTTTCAAATAAGGATAACTAAATTGTAGTAGCAGTAAGGTAGGAAACCAGAACTTGTTGCAATTCATAGGAAGATCAAAGGATAATCCACGGTGGTGGAGATGACGGTAGAATTTGATGACGATTTTTTAAGCATTTATGGGAATTGCTTTAGGTGGTTGTGGAGGGCTAATGGATGGCTAGATTTTTGAATAAGGATAACTAAATTGCAATAGTAGTAAGGTAGGAAACCAGAACCTATTGTAATTCACAAGGAGATCAAAGGATGATCCGTGGTGGTGGCGATGACGGCGAAATTCGACGATGATCTTTTAAGCAATTGAGGGAATTGCTTTGGGCGGCTGTGGAGGGTTGATGGATGGGTATAGAAGTGCAGCGAGATGCCAAGAACACTACTCTGATACCAAGTGTTAGAACCCTTGCAGATTCTAAGCTTAGGGTTGATCTCTTTAGGGGATCGGCCTCCTTGGAACTCTATAGGGGTTCCTTCCTCCAAGTTGCTACTCAAAGGCTGTAGAAAAGATTCATCTATTGCTTGAAAAAAGAGGATGAATACATGGCTATTTATAGGACTTCTAATCCCCAACTCCTAATATGACTCCTACTTCTAACCAACTCCTAATAGGACTCCTACTCAAGACTCCTATTCCTTTACAACTCCTAATTCTTCTCTAAGAAATAACCTCCTAACCCTAGCCGACCTCATCACCTCTTTAATAGAGGTTGGCTAGGTAGATTTCACATGAATGCCCCTCTCAATTAGGACTCTCCTAGCTAGAGTCCTAACACACATCCTCGATTTTCGGGGTATTGACGGTACTACTGCCTAACACTCTCATATTGGGTGGTACCATCACCCAATTTGGTGGTACCACTGCTTGACAGAGCCTCGAAGACTAGGCTCTAGTGGTACCATCGCCCGATAGGGTGATACCACTGCCTAGTAGCATTAACTACCAATAGTACCACCACCCAAACCTCTTGGGTGGCTGAGCCTCAAGTGGTTCCACCACCCACCCTGGGTGGTGCCATCGCCTGGTATGGCTCCAAGTGGCCGGGTGGGCCTTCCATCCAACCCAACTCAGTCTTACTTTGGGCCTAGTTGGCCCCTAACTGAGTTAGTGAGATTACCTCCCAATCATCGGTACCCCGATAGGGTGATACCACTGCCTAGTAGCATTAACTACCAATAGTACCACCACCCAAAACCTCTTGGGTGGCTGAGCCTCAGTGGTTCCACCACCCACCCTGGGTGGTGCCATCGCCTGGTATGGCTCCAAGTGGCCGGGTGGGCCTTCCATCCAACCCAACTCAGTCTTACTTTGGGCCTAGTTGGCCCCTAACTGAGTTAGTGAGATTACCTCCAAATCCTAACCCTAATTATATACTAACTTCAATTTTTAAGGTATACACTAAACAAAACAAGTCCGGTAAGTCTAGGTTTCTTTTGGCAATCTTCCGACGATCTCTCGACAATTTTCCAACGAACTCCCAACGAACTCTCGAACTCCCAATGAATTCTCGATTTTGACTCCGACACTTCATTTTATTTTATGCCTTGATCGCTATCGTAGTTAATCCTACACACTTTTTTCAATATATAGATTGGATCAAACAATTTGCCAATTGATTTCATCATCAAAATCTGAGATTCAATAATCTCCCTCTTTTTGATGATAACAATCAATTGATGACGGAGTTAACCTTAACTCCCCCTATCTATATGCTATATTTGAGAAAAGACACTCTTGAATTCAAGGCCTTTGAATTCAAGCATCAAACCAATAAGTTATATACATACTAATCATGATTTACCATCTCCAAATACGATACCACATATTTATCACAATAAAAATAATGTCAATGCATGATATCCATTTTCAAGTTTAATATCGAATGATGATAAACAATCATCATTTTCAAGTATGATATAAATTTCAAATATGAGATTTAGCAAAATTCAAATTTTAAGTTTTATAAAAGATGACAATTTATCAATCTGAGGCATGATACCAAATGTAAGTAGAAAATTAAGCATGATAAGTTTGATATCTCATCATAGACATTTATCATTTTAATATGAAATCAAGCATGATTTTAAGAATGAAATATTTTTAAGTATCCATGCCATATTACGATGCATTTCAAGCATTCATGATACATTTCAAGTATCTACAATACATATGATGCATATGCGATACATTTTGATATTTTTCAAGTATTTACGATGTATTTGACGATACCAATCATATGTCAAGCATTCGCAATACATTCAAGTATTTACAAAATTATAAATTTTACACATTATTTCAAACATTCATAATGCCAAGTTGTCATCAATTTGCCACGTTTCTCCCCCTTTGTCATCAACAAAAGGGAGAACCATTCAACAATGCAAGTGTTTAAAAAAATATATATTCAACTAAGTTCCACACCAATTTATCCAAGCCAAAAAAAGAAGTTAAGCAAAAACTTTGCATAAAAAATGAGAAGCTAGCATTTTTTTCTTAAGAGCTTTTTGGTTCTTCTTAAGATGTGCAAGTTTCTTTCTTCCTTTGTCATAAAAAGATAAGAAGAAGAGGAAGGGAGGAATTCATTTTCCACAAAAATTCAAGAACTAAATTCGTGAAAGGATTTGAATCAAGTCAAATCCATAATGAATAAGTTCTATTGAATCAAGTTTTTATTTTAGCAAAGAGAAAGGATTTATTAAAAGTATCAAGATGCCCATACAAAATCAAATCCCTATTCTTGCAAATGATCATTACATACTAAAAGTCCATGAATAAAAATTCTTCATTCATGAGAAGAGTGAGGAAGAAGTCATTAATCCAAAAATTCATGGGAGAGGATCATCAAATGAAAGATCAAAAATTCATGAATAAATCAAATGCCTTTTCTTGTAAAAAGAAGGAAAAAGTATTCATAGGAACTGATAAAAGATCAAGTCATTAATCTAAAAATCCATGAATCATGGCTCTACCTTTGCAAATAGAAGGAGGAAGGACTCATGATCATCACATGAAAAATAAGACATTAAGATGTAAATACTAAAAGTTGAATATTTTCTTATGTAAACATCACGAGAAAGAAAAATGATCTCGATTTAAAAAGAAAATCAAGAAATTTGAAAAATGTATGAAGGAAATTATGCATTCAAAAGATTTATCATGCCTAATTCTTAGAGTGTTGCAAGCATTAAACCATAACATATCATAATTACCATGCCTAATTTATCAAGAAGCGTATCATAATATTAAAAATCACATAACGTCAAAAGTTACGTCATAGAATGTAAGAAGTATAGTATATCAAAGGGTACAACTCATCATGGTACTTTTTAGTTCTCTACTCCCTTTTATTAGTAAAAGGAAATACACAACCTATTCAGGTGGTGGTAAATCAAAATGCCTAAACAAAGTATTCAGTTACCTACGAATTTGCTGTATCTTGGTTAAGATATGATCTTGATGTAGTTCAATTCGATCCAGTCAAGTCACTATTAGATCGACAGATGAGGAGGGTACTTGCTCTGTTGAAGGTGCTGCCTCAAAGGGACTAATAGGAGGAGAATGACTTTCCTTATATATAGGTGTTTCTGGTTCTAGTTCAGATGGGGGAGGTTCAATCCTCCTAGATAATCTAGTCCAAATTCCATTTCTTACTATACATCTTTATCTCCTTAATAGATTTCTATTAATGACATTGAATCGATTTAGTTTTAAGGTTTCTTCATTAGGTGGAATAACTATGTTATGGACATGCATTAATCTAGTAATTAAACCACCAAATGGAAGCATCATAACTTTTGTTGAGAGTTCAATCATGTTTTGTTGTATCAAATATCCAAAACAGTTGTTGTGTCCTACCATAATCCAATACATTGTTCCTAATTCCATTTGACTAACTTCATCATGATGATATTATTTTGGAAGTAGGATACTTATTGGAACGATGGATAGATTTGGGTTACCAAAGATAATGCCTAATGCCTAATTAGGTTGGTCCAATTCCAACCTAACTATGTGCTAACTACGAATTTTAATATATTCATTAAGCTAAATAAGTCTATAAGTCTAGGTTTCTTTCGGTGATCTTCTGGTGAACTTCTGATGATTCCTTGGTAATGTTCCAATGGAATTCTGGCAAGCTCTTTGGACTTCATGATAATCTTCTTGGTGAATTCCGATGAGCTTCTTTGGCAAGCTCCTAAACTTCTTGGTCAATTCCTATAGAACTTCCAACGAACTCTCGAACTCCCAACAAAATCTCGTTCTTGACTCTAGGACTTCATTTTGCTTTATGCCTTGATCTCTATCATAGTTAATCCTGCACACTTAAAACTTACTTCGATCTAGATAATTATTATAAAGCAAATTAAATGTTGTGTGGCATGTCATTGGTTCATCGGCACTTCGTCCGAATCTTCGACGCATCGTCCTCTCTTGCGGCCTATTGCTCAATCGGCTAGTTGACCTCCACAACTCTGATTTACTCGGCACAATTTTTACTTTTCTTGGCCCGATGCCCGAACTCATGACCCAAAGCCTTCTACCAATACGTCGACCGATCCTTCGGCTCGACATCCAATCATCTGACATATTCTCTTCGGCCCAACATGATTCTTCCTACTTTAATTGTCTCACCCTGATTAAAGCTTCCTACAACACTCAAAATGCAGATCAAATCATAAACATTATTAATTGGTTTTCATTATCAAACTCTCTGTTTTTTATAATGATAACCAATTAATGACGGAGTTAACCTTAACTCCCCCTACTAATATGCCATATTGA
This sequence comes from Musa balbisiana, assembly GCA_004837865.1. Classification (NCBI taxonomy): domain Eukaryota; kingdom Viridiplantae; phylum Streptophyta; class Magnoliopsida; order Zingiberales; family Musaceae; genus Musa; species Musa balbisiana. The sequence continues at coordinate 21,028,287 of CM017197.1, forward strand.
TAGAACCTTGAATTCAAGTCAAGCCAATGAAAATTTATAACATGTCATCATAAAATTAGGCATAATCAAATAATCAAAATTTTAATAATCATTCCATGCATTATTGTCATCATAACTTCAAATCATTGCATTGTAAATGTAAGCAAGTAATTTTCTTTCTTCTCTTTTGAGAAGTGAAATTTTTGCTTCCTTGGGAAAGCGCAAGCTAGCTAAATTTTACATCATTTTATATGCAAACTAGCAATAATTTTGAGTTTTGCAAGTTTGTAAATTTTGCTAGATGTGCAAGTTAGCTTGTTTTGCTTCTTGAGATAGGCAAGATAGCACCTTTGCTTCTCTTGAGATTACAAGCTAGTAATTCTTAGTTAAGATAGCAAGTTCTACATTATGCAAACTAGCAAATTTTTACATCATTTTAAAAAATGTAAGCTAGCAATATTTGTATGTTCAAGAAAGCAACTTTTGTTTCTTGGAATATACAAGTTGGCAATCTTTGCTTCTCTTTGAGATGAGCAAGCTAGCATGTTTTGCATCTTCTTGGATTGTACAAGATAGCAAATCTTTCTCTTTTGAGATGTGCACACTAGCAATTCTTTCTCCCCCTTTGTCATTGGCAAAAGAAGGGGAATAACAATACAATAATGTAATTTATTTTCCTTACTTCAATCTTCAAATCATGACAGGATAAATAACAAAGATGAATAATCAAGTCATGAATGTCAAAAGACCATATATCATTTTTGATAGATTTCTTCTTTTGTATATAGAAAGCATGATAAGCAACGATCTTGATTCATAAGAAGATTTAAATCTAAAAATCAAGAAATCAGATCATGATCCGAAAATATATAGAAGAATTTCATGATCCGAAAAATATATAAGAAGAATTTATGCATTTGGGAGTTCTAACATGTCTAAATTTATCCTTCAAGCTAGCAAATTTGGTTCTCTTGAGATGCTAGCTATTTTCTTTCCCCCTTTTTCATTGTAAATAAGAAAGAGAAGGGAAGAACAAAATGGTGTAAATGTTCAAGTCATCACAAAAATATAAAGGTGTCATATGAAAATCATGACATGAAAGATATTAGTATCAAATCATGAATACCATAAGACATAATTTATTTCAACAAATCTCTTCTTTTGTAAATGGCAAAAAGAAACATGGGAGATCAAATGATATAATATCTTGATTCATGCATAGAATCTCAGTTATAAATCTTAAAAAATCAAGATAAAGCTCATTCAAATCAAATTATTTTCAAGAGATTCATAATAAAAAGACATAGATAGATTCATTAATCACTCCTTTTGAAAAATCGATAAAGTAGAGAAGTTTTCTAAGGAGAAAGCTTTTTAGTGTTTCAATTCATATGATTGATTCATATAAGCATGTCCAAATTTTTATGCCAAATAAAAACAAGCAGCAACGTTTAAAACGAAAAAGTACTTTCATTATGACAAAGATCAATAAGCCATAAATCATCGAGCATAATTTTGAAATATAAACTTATTAAGCATGACTTCAAATCATTATTATATTATTTCATCAAGCATGATTTCATAAAGGTATTTTTAATCAAACATATGCATCATTATATCATCAAGTATGATTTCATTTAAACATAAAATATTTTTAATCAAAATCTTTTGTTTGTTGTAGTAATGCATTTTATTTCTTTGCATCAATGATTCAATCATATCATGAGATATACAAATCATAAATACAAACAATCATTTCACAAAAGATATAAGATCAAAAGTATAACAAGTAATTCCAAAAACATAGGATTTCAAAACATTATGCATCATTATATCATCAAGTATGATTTCATTAAACATAAAATATTTTTAATCAAAATCATTTTGTTTGTTGTAGTAATGCATTTTATTTCTTTGCATCAATGATTCAATCATATCATGAGATATACAAATCATAAATACAAACAATCATTTCACAAAAGATATAAGATCAAAAGTATAACAAGTAATTCCAAAAACATAGGATTTCAAAACATTATGCATCATTATATCATCAAGTATGATTTCATTAAACATAAAATATTTTTAATCAAAATCATTTTGTTTGTTGTAGTAATGCATTTTATTTCTTTGCATCAATGATTCAATCATATCATGAGATATACAAATCATAAATACAAACAAATCATTTCACAAAAGATATAAGATCAAAAGTATAACAAGTAATTCCAAAAACATAGGATTTCAAAACATTATGCATCATTATATCATCAAGTATGATTTCATTAAACATAAAATATTTTAATCAAAATCAAAAAATATATGAAAATTATTAAGATACACATTATTGCTTCTTAAAAACATACATAAGATTAATCTTATTAGGTATATAAGCATTAAATCTAACACTTTGTTCCTTTATCATAAAACATGTAATTTTCATGATCATTTTTTCAAAATAAAAATAAGCACAATATAATTTTTTTGTATTTTGTATTTTTTTTATTTTTTTATTAACTAATTTGAAAACAACTCATGAAATATCATCAAATAATTTCAAAATAAAGTAAAGGAGTTTCGTTTGAGTAGTTTACCTTATTGTCGAGAGTCATCAAAGCAAAGTTCGTTGTTTCGTCTTCATCAGTTTGCTTCTCGTCATCGGATGAGCTCAATTCATCCCAAGCTGCCTTGAATATTTTTTTCTTCTTTAGTAACTTCTTTTTAAGTTCATTTTTATTCTTTAATTCTTGTTTCATGAACTTTTTAAATTTTATAGGGAGAAGAAGTTCAAAGTCATCATTATCACTTGAGTTATGACTCAAGTGGTATTCAATTGTTCGAAGTGTCAAATCCTTCATGTGCTTTGAAAGGTTGTTCTCAAGTACGTCAAGTGCCACATAAATCATTTCATAGGTCATCAAAGACCCGATAAGTTCTTCAAGTGAAAATTTATTTAAATCCTTTATCTCTTGTATTGTAGTTACTTTTTAATCCCAATTTTTAGAAAGAGATCGTAAAAATTTATTAACAAGTTTAAGATTCAAAAAACTTTTATCAAGTGCTTTTAAATCATTGACGATATTCGTAAAATGAGTGTATATGTCTCTAATGGTTTCGATTGGTTTTATACGAAATAATTCAAAATTATGTATCAAAAGATTAACATTAGAATCTTTAACCCTACTTATGCCTTCGTGTGTAATTTCAAGAGTATGCCAAATATCGAAAGTCGTTTCGCAAGTAGAAACCCGATTGAATTTATTTTTGTCTAAGGCACAAAATAGAGAATTTATAGCTCTAGCATTTATAGAAAAGTTTTTTTCTCTAAATCATTCCATTCATTCATTAGAGTAGAAGACTTTTGAAAACCTCTTTCGACAATATTTCATAAATTCAAATCCAAAGAAAGCAAGAAAACTCTCATTCGAGTTTTCCAATATGTGTAGTCCGTCACATTGAACATGGAAGGATGAACAATAGAAAAGCTCTCTTAAAAGCCAAAAAGAGCCATTTCTCTTAGGTGTTAAACCAAACGAGAAATAACGTGACTTTGATACCAACTGTTAGGAATGAGTCGGTACTAAGAGAGAGGGGGGGGGGGGGGGGGGGGGGTGGGGGGTGAATTAGTGCAGCGGATAAAAATGTCAATTTGAAAAACTTTCATTTCGATTAAACCCATTTTGAAAATATATTAACTTGAAAAAGTATGAAAGAGTGTAATGAGAAAGTAAAGCATGTAGGGTAGTTTATAGTAAAGGTAAATTGTAAGAAGTAAATGCAAATCGAGTTTTATAGTGATTCGGTTATCGTGACCTACATCCACTTCTGATTCCTCCTCCGTTGAGGCTATTGACATCCACTATCAATCTTCCTTCAATGGATAAAGACTAACTATCCTCTTACAATACTTTCTCCTTTTCATAAGTTTAGGAGATAACCTTTACAAGTCACTCTTTTACAAGTATTCCCTCACTCACCTCCCTTAGGACTAACTCTAAGCACTAGGAGGAGGGAACTCAAAGTTTTAGCAGAGTTTACTTAGTTTTTTTCTCTAGAATTCTTGCTATTTCTTGCTGCCTAAGTGGGGTATTTATAGGCTCTAAATGGTTTCAAAAATAGAGCCAAAAATTTAAACTTCTGGGTCTTTCGGGTACAAGCGGTACCACCGCCTACATTGGGTGGTACCATCACCTGTAGCCTAACACTAGGCGGTACCACTACCTAGTCTATGGTACCATCGCCTAACACACTATCGTTGGACAGTACTATCACCTAGTCTAGCAGTACCATCAATTGATAGCCTCGGAGACCGAGTTTTTCAAGTTTTCTAACTCATAGGTGGTTATACCGCTTGTTCTAGCGGTGCCACTGCCTAGCTCAATATTTGGGTCATTGAATAGGCCTCCCAATGAGACTAAATCACTCCCAATTTAGGCTCAATTGGCTCCTAATTGAGTTGGCCCAATTCCAACCCAATTATTTGCTAACTATGAATTTTAAGACATTCATTAAGCTAAATAAGTTCGTAAGTCTAGATTTCTTCTAGCAAGCTTCTGGTGATCTTCTAGTGAACTTTCGACGATCTCTCAGCAATATTTCAACAAACTCCCAACAAGCTCCTGGACTTCATGACGATCTTCTTGGTGAGTTCTGACGTGCTTCTTTGGTAAGCTCTTGGACTTCTCGGTCAATTCTGACAAAACTTCCAACGAACGTTCAGACTTCCGACGAACTCTCGAACTCCTAACGAAATCTCATTCTTAACTCTGGGACTTTATTTTACTTTATGCCTTGATTACTATCATAGTTAATCTTGCACACATAAAACCTACTTCGATCTAGACAATTATTACAAAGCAAATCAAATATTGTCCGACATGTCATTGGTTCATTGGCGCTTCGTCCAAATCTTCGGCTCATCATCCACTCTTGCGGCCTATTGCCTAATCGACCAGTTAAGCTCCGCAACTCTGATTTACTTGGCATAATTTCTGCTCTTCTTGACCCGATGCCCGAACCCATGGCCCAAAGCCTTCTCCCGATACGTCGATCGATCATTCGACTCAACATCCAATCATTTGACATGTTTCTCTTCGGCCCAACATGATTCTTCCTGTTTTAATTGTCTTATCCTGATTAAAGCTTCATGCATCACTCAAAACGTAGATCAAATCATAAATATTATTAATTGATTTTCATTATCACAATCCGAGACTCAACAAATATCCCATTGTCCTCTAAAGTAGCAACCTCTTCTTTTTTCCGAAATTCATATAAGGTTGCAAATTACACTATCTATGATTGGTATGTGATGCCCTAAGAGATAAGTAGACATCTTATCATTTTCATCCACATGCAAGTTTGTAAAATAATTGAACTAGTCTAGGATAAATGAGGTTACTTATTTGGAGGATTAGAAGGACATCTAAGTTGGCAAATCATTGAATTGGTTCTAAATTACTCAATTTTTCTAGATCTACATATTTTCCCTTATGAACACTTCTAGACTCAAAGGTTAGGAATTTAAGGGCATGTTGAGGGGAATCAAAGAGTATGAAATTATAGGTTTTATCTACTCTCCTCTTTCCTTTGTCCCTTAAGGATCTTCTAGATGCCATGAGACTACACATGTTATCAATGAGAAAACTATAAGAAGCAAGATCTATCAATGAATTGAGAGAAAGGTTTTAAGGATTACCCTTATAGTTATCTCTTGAAGAGTTGAGATTGATCTTTAGATTTACAAAAGATGAGGGTTTTCTTGAGTTTCTAGAGGGATAGTAAGAGGAATGGGGGTGTGGAGAGGTTTAAAGGGGTGTAGAGAGAGTTGGGGGTGGTTCTACCACTGGCCCTAACTTGAGTTTCTATAGGGCAGGGTTGCGGGCGATGGTATCGCCAGCTGGGTGGTGCTACTACTTACAAATAGTGTGTACCGACGGTGCTATCGCCAACCCAATGATGCCACCACCGATGCATTGTTTTGTTGTTTGTTTACTTTGTCTAGCATTATTGCTTTTCTTTTGAGATGTAGTAGGCAAGTACTCTTGCCTCCTTTTCTTTTGAGACATGTAAGATCACAATTATTATGTGGTGCAAGGACTCATTTGCATAAAAGTCATTTCATCAAACGAAGTTCTACTTTCGTAAATAGAAGGAGGAAGGATTCTTATAGAAATGATCAGTTCATAGAAGATCAAACATACCAATGATCTATGATTCATATCTTTTCTTTTGTGAATTGTAGAGAGGAGTAAAAATAAATGATCTCGAAAAGGAAGACTCAATTTTCAAAAGTTGAGAAATCTAGAAAATTTAAAAGAGGAACTCATGCATAAGAATTCTCAAGTTTCAAATATCGAAAAATCAAGATGGGATAAAAACTTATTTAAATTTAAATCATCAAATAATCAAAATCACCTTCAAAAGATTCAAAGTGACAAAATTAGATTCATTAATTTCTTATTAAAAATTTGATAAGATTTTAGGGATAAAAACATTTTTCAAAATAATGCATTCCCTTTTTTGAATTTGTAATTTATTTCATATAAATATGCCTTTATCGTTTATGTCAAACATACATCATCATTTAAAAATAAGATTTATCAAGATTAAATGTTTATCACATAATTCCAACACATAAGATTTCAAATAATCATTGCATCATTAAGTCATCAAGCATGATTTTATTTAATATAAAACATATTTAATTAAAATCATTTTGTAACCGATAGTTCTAATTCTAATGATATTTCCTTTATTGTTTTGGCTAGAGAGCTTTACGAGGTATTTTGGATCTCCGGTCACAAGCCTTGAGCATCCACTATCAAAATATTAGTTTTGCTCCTAACTTATGATTGCAGGCATATCTACAAGAAGGGGGGTTTTCTTTTAGGTACCCATTTTACCTTTGGTTCCTCATAAATAGATCTACCTAACTTTCTATTTTGCATTATATCATTTAAGGTTCCTTTAGGGAGCCAAATCAATTTGTGTGAATATCTTTCAAATGGACATTTATAAGCAATATGTCCGAGTTTATAATAAAAATTGCATTTGATGCGGGGTGATACATGCAAAGTAGGGTCTTTAACAAAGGTGGTTAGATTTTAGTGAGAACTACTCACAAATCCGATTCTGCCTCTTCTATGAACTTAACCCTTATTGGCAAGGATCATGTTCAAAGACTTGCTACCAACCTTAAACTTTTCTAGAGTTTTCTTGAGTAGTAAATTTTCCTTCTTAAGTGTCTCTAAGTGTTCACACTTAGTGCATGTAGGCAACAAAGGATTATCATGCTTAAGTTTTTAAAATTCAGTATTTAAAAGGGCATGCTCCTTTTTCAAAGAATTATACTTTGTGCTCATTATTCTACATTCATTAAACAAATCATAAAAAGCACTTAAAAGCTTATTGAAGGATAAATTTATATCTAATAAACCACTTATCTCATCTTTGATAGCCATTAGTGTGTAGTTGGCAATTTCCTCATTACTTTGTTTTTCATCTTCGAAATTGCTTGAATCATCCCACATTGCTTTGAGTGTCTTCTTCTTCTTTGGTTGTTTCTTCTTCACTTGGGGACATTCACTTTTAAAATGTCCCGACTTCTTGCATTCATAGCATATAACTTGTTCTTTGTTGGGTTCAATTTTATTTTTAGTGTTATTTTTATATTTATTCTTTTTATGAATTTATTGAACTTTCTTGTCAAGAGTGTCAAGTCATCATCATAGTTCTCATCACTTTAACTTTCTTTCAAGTGGTCTTCATGAGTTCTTAGTGTCATATCCTTCTTATTTTTTGGAAAGATATTCTGAAGCTCTTCATGAGTATTGTAACTCATCTCAAAAGTCATTAATGAACCGATAAGTTCTTCGAGAGGGAAATTATTCAAATCCTTGACCTCTTGATTGGTCATTACTTTAAGGTCCCAACTCTTTGAAAGGAATCTCAATATTTTATTAATGAGTTCAATATTTACTAAGCACTTTTAGACCGTTGACGACATCCGTAAATCGGGTATACATGTCTCCAATGGTTTCACTTGGTTTCATCTAAAATAATTCATAAGAGTGGACTAAAAGATTTATTTTGGACTCATTTACTCTACTAGTGCCTTCGTGAGTGATTTTAAGTGTCTGCCAAATATTAAAAGTCATTTCATACATAAACACTTGATTGAACTCATTTTTATCTAAAGCGCAAAACAAGGCATTCATAGCCTTAGCATTTAAAGATAAAGTCTTCTTCTCCAACTCATTCCAATCGTTTATTGGAAGAGAAGACTTTTGAAAGTCGTTTTCCACAATATTCCATAACTCAAAATCCATATGGATTGGATTCCCCTATATCATTTGAGGACTACGGCATAGTGGCCTAGTACGTCCGTAATCAATGAATCAAGTGAATTATTTTGGAGATAATAATTCATTGAGCCAGAAGGAGTTCTGATAGATATGACTCACAGCCAACCCAATATTAGGCCTAGAGGGCCATACATATATGGTAGGCAATGCGATGAGTAGAGGTTCAAATATCCGTCGGAGCCCCTATCTTATTTGATATCCAAGAAGCCCCTGAATTATTGGAACATATAGATAAGATCTAATAAGCACCCGGAGATATTATTGGATAGAGATCCACTAATCTAAGAGGCTTGGGTAGTTGGATGGAGATCTAATACCTAATAGAGGAGGATCTATTAGGGTTAAGTTGATAGGGGACCTCTATAAATAAGAGGAAATCAATGGTTCATAGGGTAGAGCTTTTTGCTTGCCTTTCATATTCTCATCCCCTTCTCCACCTCAAAGTAGGCCTAGAGTTTTGAGGAGCATCGTCGCAGCCCTGCTATGTGGATCACTGCTAGAGAGGAGGGCGCTTGACCTCCTTCACCCTCTCATAGAGATTTGTAGGGATTCAGGGATATATGATTTCCCTAGATAACACAATTTATCTTATATGTAGTTTTAAGTTTCATAAATTTTTGTGCACCAATCTTCGCATGACGATTAATATATTTTTGTGAAATTGGGGATTTTATTTTTTGTTCTTCTGCTACGCATGTGATGTCACCTCAAAAATTTCCTAATAGTAGTATCAAAACCAAGATGTTCATGCGATATATTAGTTTTGAACTGCGTGTATTATGTTTTGAAGAAGCTTTTGACATCAAAATCGTTGATGCAAAAGCAAGAAAGGGCAGCAACAGTGTCGTCGTAAATGGCAACGCTGCCATTTGCGTGCAGGCAGGCCGCAAGGCCGGCCGCGTGCAGGCAACCCCCCTATAGCGATGCCCACAAGCAGGGCTGCAGGCAAGGCGACCACCTACACCCAAGCACTGCGCCCGTGCATAAGGGCGGCGCTTATCGATGTTGGGCCCACACGCAAGCCACCAGCAGCGGCGACAATGAGCCCCAGCGGGCGACGCTGGGCTGAGGCACCGTAGGGCAACGGCACCTATGGGCGCTACGCCCGCGAGCACAGCCGCCTACGGGTGCTATGTGGGGCAACACCACCTGTAGGGGAGTTCGTAGGTGGGGTGCTGCCCGTAAGTAAGGGCGGCGCCCCTACGCCCCCCGCTACATATGACCGACATCGGTAGGGTGGCGATGGCCGTTGCTAGCAGGGAATGGGGAGTTTTAGGGTTTGGGGCAAAAAGATAGTTTTGCCCTTATGAATTTGAGAAATTCTAGTTCTGTCTTTTTGTCCAAATTATAAAAATACCCCTCAAAATCAAAAAATTCCCTGTATATCCCTGAATTAAGAAAATATTAATCAATTAAAAGGTTTAATTGATTATTATTTTATTATTATCTAGTAGTCTTCAATGATGATGATTTATACATGTGATATATGATATGTGGACGGATGATCATGGACCATGTGATGTGTGTACTTGTGATTATTATTATTGGGGCCTACGAGCCTCCATTATATTTCTCATTTATTGTTAGGCCTACATGCCTATGATTAAGTTACAATCATATGAGGAGACGTAGCGGGAGCGTGGATGCGATAGCGGGTCCCACAAGACGGATGATCGCGATGCATGGAGATGCGTCGAGATGTCGACGGAACTGACGAGGATGAGATGGACGATTATAGGGCATGGAGATAAACCACTACACATATAGATATTGATGTGAGTGACTAGGCTTACTGGTTCGGGCCTGATCATATTAGGCTATGGTCTATGATCATCTAGTGTGATTGCTCATGTGATGTGTGATTACCTATACACCTACTAGATATGTATATATATTTGCATGTGATGTAGATATATATTAAATATGTATGTGTGTGGCATGTTACATTAGGAGACCAAATCAAAGAAACCTCTCTCTTGACAATATTAAGTCGGTAAACTTGAGGTAATTAGATTGACCCACGTGGCCTTTCATCATTATAGGTAGGGACCATTTCTCGATGTAGGTTGAGTTGGTCGAGTCCCTCGAGGCGCACCTATATCACGATTCGCTATCTTGCCTATGATATAGAGATGTCACTAGTGACCTGAGGACATGGTATGCTTGGTCGAGTCCCTCGAGGGTATATCATCGAATCAGACTCATCTTGTAATGATGGTATTGACTTAACCGAATATCATGGTTAGTCGGGTCCCTCAAGACTATGGTAATTCAGAGGTCGAACAGAACGAGAATCACAAGGAGTTGTGATCGGCAAGAGTTGCCTATATTTTGAGCTTAGTGTGATTGGTCAAGTCCCTCGAAGTCACACTAAGATGCTGATTGGATCCTGATCCCCACTAGAAGTCTGTCGGAGACTTCCGTTTTACGTGCTGAGGGTGTCATGTGACTCATTAGTAAAATAGAAGAATATTAAGATAGAAGTCTATATTTTGATTATTTATTTTTTACAAAATCTGCATATTATTTATTTCTACTACATCTTTATTTTCAGAAAATGTCGCTTTTAAATCCCTTACATGGCATACTTGATGTCAATCGCTTCACTGGTCCAAATTATACGGATTGGTTTCACAACTTGAGAATTGTTCTCAAAGTGGAGAAAATCGCGTACATCCTTGATATAATGATGCCTTTGCCCAAGGAAGGGGCAAGCGAGGATGAGATCGCTCGCTATATGAAGTACATCGATAACTCCACTCTTGCTCAGTGTTACATGTTGGGCTCCATAACTCCTGAGTTACAAAAACAACATGAAAAAATAGATGTCAAATCCATTCGCCTACATGTCCATAAACTATTTGAGGAACAGAGAAGGACTCAATGATATGGGATATCCAAAAGCCTCTTCCGTGCTAGGATGATTGAGGGGACATTAGTTCAGAACCATGTCCTAAAGATAATTGAGTGGATAGAGAAACTCACAGGTCTAGGAATGGTCCTAGAGGATAACCTATGTATGGATCTTGTGCTTTAGTCCCTACCAGATTCCTTTTCATAGTTCATGATAAATTTAATATGAACAAGCTTAAGGTGACTCTCCCTGAGCTCCTCAATATGTTGAGGGAGGCAGAGAGCACTATCAAGAAAGAGAAGCCAGTTCTCTACACTAGTGAGACCAGAAAGAAAAGGAAAGCAGAAAAGTCTCTTAAGAAGGACAAGGACAAGGGCAAACCAGGTAAAGCAAAGGTTGTTGGGAAATCTTGGGGGCGACATCACATACGCAGTAGAAGATCAAGAAAAACAAAATCCCTAATTTCCCAAAAGGATGTTCATCGTTGTGCAAAGATTGGTGCGCATAAATCCGCGAAATAAACTGCGTATAAGATAAATTATGTTACCTAGGGAGATCGTATATCCTTGTTTCCTTGCAGATCTCTAGGAGAGGATGAAGGAGGTCAAGTGTCATCCTCTCTAGCGGTGATCAACACAACAGGGCTACGACGACGCTCCTAAAAAACTCCAGGCCTACTCTGAGGTGGAGAGGGGGAGGAGAATAGGAGAGGCAAGCAAAGGCTCTAGCCTATGAGGCTCTGAATCCCTCCTATTTATAGAGGCCCCATGTCAAACCCTAATGGATCCTCCCCTAATGGGTATTGGATCTGCATCCAATTATCCAAGCCTTTTAGATTAGTGGATCAATATCCAATAATCTCTCATGGGCTTTTATTGGATCTTGTCCATGGGATCCAATAATTCAGGGGCTTATTGGATATCCAATAAGATAGGGGCTCCGGCAGATATCTCATATCCGAACCTCTACTCATCACAACGCCTACCATATGTTGTGACCCTCTAGGCCCAATATCGAGCTGGCCGTGAGTCATAGCTGTCAGAACTCCTTCTGGCTCAGTGAATTATTATCTCTATAATAATTCACTCAACTCATCGACTACAGATGTACTAGGCCACTACGCCGTAGTCCCCAGACGATACAAGGGAATCCAATCCATTGGATCTGTCTGTCCTCAGTTACCGTGTACCTATAGTCTCTCATCCATCTAATGTCCCAGAGACTGTATATTGGGCATGGTGCTATCAGACCCATACGATTTCTACTCGAGTCTCGCTCTAATCGGATTCTCCGGAAGAACTCTTTCTCTCTCAACCCGAATGACCCTGGCCAGGGATTTTTCTGAGCAAGAACACATGGGATATTCCTCTCATGATGCCGAGAGTGAATGATCCTCTATCGACACTCAATAGCCCTCGTAAGGTCGATTACCACTCCCAATGACCAGCTGTACTAGATCTGGGACAACCAAACCTATAAGTCTAGTATCAAAGAGTGGAGCACTCATACAGGACATCCTTGGTGTCTCAAGTCTAAGGACCAGATACATCACTAGGACTACGGAATTGTTGTCTGACAATAAGGCATCATCAACCATCCAGTATTCCGTAAGCGGATCAATCAGTGAACTCATTCTCCAATGAGCACCTATATTGTATCCCTAGTGTCCCACACGAGCAGCTATGAGACCAACTACATCCATCATATGGATGGGTATATAGCACATCAGTCTGTCCGGTTATCACGATGTCCCTCTCGAGTAACCTATGACCGGGATTATTTAGGATCTGTGTTTAAAGGTGAATCGGTCTCATTATCGTGATCTCATCACAATCCGATTCCCATTGCATAGATCCAAGGACATCACAATATATATATGCATATATGCAATAAATAATATATAAAATGATAAATGCCAAAATATAATAAGCAAAAAAGATTCTGTGTCAAGTCACACGTGCCATCACTCACATGATTGGCTTGTTGGGCACCTATGACTAACAAAGGTTACTAAGAAAAACCTAGTAAAGGACAAAGGCCAGTGCTTCTACTGCGAAATAGATAGACATTGGAAGAGGAACTACAAAGAGTACCTTATGAGAGGGTGAAACAAAAGCTTAGAGAACCTTCAGGTACATTCATAATCAATCTCCAATTGTCATATTTTTGTGATAGTGCATTGGTATTGGATATAAGTATTACTTATCACATCTGCAATTTGTTGTAGATTTTGACAAAGCCGAGGAGATTTACGAGAGGAATATTGCATAATAGTTTATTTATGCTAGACATTGCTTCATATATCATGAATGTAAGTGTGTCCAAGAGGACATGAGATGAGATGAACAATGTATACCTGTGGCATTGTAGGCTAGGTCACATCCATGAGGAAATGATTCAAAAGTTACTAAAAGATAGATATCTAGATCTATTCAACTATGAGTCATATGCAACTATGAGCCTTGCCTTCGTGGAAAATTAACCAACTCTCCATTTAGTGGAATTGGAGAAAGAACCACTGAGCTGCTAGAACTCATACATAGTGATGTATATGGACCCATGTCAACTTATACACCTTAGCTCAATGGTGTATCTAAAAGAAGGAATCGTACGCTGTTAAACATGGTATAGTCCATAATGAGTTTCACTGACCTACCTATCTCATTTTAGGGATATACCCTTAAGACCACAACTTACCTTCTGAATAGAGTTTCAAATAAGTCGGTAGTGTCTGCACCATATGAGATATGTAAAGGGAAGAAGCTCAATTTTTAGGTTGTTAAGATTTGGGGCTGCCCTTGCCCACGTTAAAAAGACAACCCCGATAAGTTGGAATCAAGAATGGAGCGGTGCAAGTTCGTGGGATACCTTAAGGAAACTTGTGGGTATTACTTTTATTATCTCGAGGACCAAAAGATATTTATAGCTAAGAGAGCGGTGTTCCTTGAAAAAGAACACATTCTTTACGTAGGTCTGGTAGAGTATCTCATCCTCTTGAGAGATATGTGAGACATATTGGAGGAGAGGATGTTAAGAATATTGATCCTCAAACCTACGATGAGGCTATTATGAGTATAGACTCTGGGAAGTGGTAAGAAGCTATGAATTCTGAGATAGATTCCATATACTCCAACAAGGTTTGAAACCTAGTTGATACACCCGAGGGTATTGTACCCATTGCTTGCAAGTGGTATATATATATATATATATATATATATATATATATATATATATATATATATATATATATATATATATATATATATATATATATATATATATATATATATATATATATATATATATATATATATATATATATATATATATATATATATATATATA
>CM017197.1:21052830-21100330 GCA_004837865.1 Musa balbisiana
ATGAATGTGTTAGGATCGGAGCGGCACTAAGAGGGGGGGTGAATTAATGCAACGGATTAAAACTCATAAGTTTGAATTCGATTTCGTAAATGTGTAGAGATTTCAATTCGACGAAAAAATGACTTAGTAAAAGTAGCTCGAGTAAAGTAAGGAGATGAAAACTAAAAGCTTGCTACTATGTAATAAAGGTTTTAGAAAGTTAAACACTCACACATTCAAGGAACACACCAATTTAGTGGTGCGGTCAAATGACCTACATCCACTTGCGAAGCCTTCTTCGATGAGGCTCCCACTTCTACTAGCAAATCACTTTGAAGGGGAAGGACCAAATACCCCTCTTACAATCTTTTTACAAGTGGTTCATACTCTTTACAGATTTTCAAAGAAAAAGAGGGAGGTGAACACTTAGCTATTGAAAAATAAGACGTTGCTAAGGACTTGGCTAAAGCTTTTCTTCTCATTTCTAACTTCTCAAAGGTATCTTCTCTGCTGAGAATTGAGGGGTATTTATATACCCCAAGAGGATTTTATTTGGCTCCAAATTTTGAATTCTTTTGGGTTCCTAGAGCGGGTGGTGCCACCGTCTATCGGTGGCGGTGCTACCGTTTGTCAATGTCAATTTGACCATGTACTGGTGGTGCCATCGCCTGTCGGTGGCGGTGCCACCGCTCGACCTTTTGGGTACTAGGCGTGCCACCGCCCGTCCTTTGGGTTCAGGGTGTGCCACCGCCCAGTCCGGCAATGCCATTGCCCAAACCAGGTTATAGGATTAGCTCTAATCCTAACCCTAATTACATCAAACTATAAAATTAAGACATAGTCCTAAGTAGGTTTTTAACCAGCAACATCGAGTTTCCTTCCGACGAGCATTCCGCGATCTTCGCGGACTTCCGATACACCCTCGGATTTCTTCCGGCGGACTTCCGATACACCCTCGGATTTCTTCCGGCGGACTTCCGATACACCCTCGGATTTCTTCCGGCGGACTTCCGATACACCCTCGGATTTCTTCCGGCGGACTTCCGATACACCCTCGGATTTCTTCCGGCGGACTTCCGATACACCCTCGGATTTCTTCCGGCGGACTTCCGATACACCCTCGGATTTCTTCCGGCGGACTTCCGATACACCCTCGGATTTCTTCCGGCGGACTTCCGATACACCCTCGGATTTCTTCCGGCGGACTTCCGATACACCCTCGGATTTCTTCCGGCGGACTTCCGATACACCCTCGGATTTCTTCCGGCGGACTTCCGATACACCCTCGGATTTCTTCCGGCGGACTTCCGATACACCCTCGGATTTCTTCCGGCGGACTTCCGATACACCCTCGGATTTCTTCCGGCGGACTTCCGATACACCCTCGGATTTCTTCCGGCGGACTTCCGATACACCCTCGGATTTCTTCCGGCGGACTTCCGATACACCCTCGGATTTCTTCCGGCGGACTTCCGATACACCCTCGGATTTCTTCCGGCGGACTTCCGATACACCCTCGGATTTCTTCCGGCGGACTTCCGATACACCCTCGGATTTCTTCCGGCGGACTTCCGATACACCCTCGGATTTCTTCCGGCGGACTTCCGATACACCCTCGGATTTCTTCCGGCGGACTTCCGATACACCCTCGGATTTCTTCCGGCGGACTTCCGATACACCCTCGGATTTCTTCCGGCGGACTTCCGATACACCCTCGGATTTCTTCCGGCGGACTTCCGATACACCCTCGGATTTCTTCCGGCGGACTTCCGATACACCCTCGGATTTCTTCCGGCGGACTTCCGATACACCCTCGGATTTCTTCCGGCGGACTTCCGATACACCCTCGGATTTCTTCCGGCGGACTTCCGATACACCCTCGGATTTCTTCCGGCGGACTTCCGAAATTTTGAATCTCTTTTTGGGTCCTAGAGCGGGTGGTGCCACCGTCTATCGGTGGCGGTGCTACGTTTGTCAATGTCAATTTGACCATGTACTGGTGGTGCCCATCGCTGTCGGTGGCGGTGCCATCTCCGCTCGACCTTTTGGGTACTAGGCGGTGCCAACGCCCGTCCTTTTGGGTTCAGGGTGGTGCCACGCACAGTCCGGCAATGCCATTGCCCAAACCAGGTTATAGGATTAGCTCTTCATCCTAACCCTAATTACATGCAACCTATAAAATTAAGACAAGTCCTAAGTAGGTTTTTAACCAGCAACATCGAGTTCCTTCCGACGAGCATTCCGACGATCTCCGGCGGACTTCCGCTACACCCTCGGATTTCTTCCGGCGGACTCCTAGCAGGCTTTCGGTCTTGTAGCGAGTTCAACAAGTCTTTGGCAAAGAACCTTCTTCGTGATCTCTGCGAACCTCCGACGATCTCTCCGGAGGACTTTCGAAAACTTCAGCAAGTCCCCGATTTCTTCTCGGTTGGTTCCGGCAGTACTTCTGACGAATCTTCGGACTCTCAGCGGACTCTTGAACACCCATCAAACTTGACTCTGGGAGACTTGCTTTTTGTCTTCAAGCTATCATAGTTAATCCTGCACACTTAACTCAATATATAGATTAGATCAATTAACCCATCAATTGATTTCATCATCAAAATCCGAGATTCAACAATCTCCCCCTTTTTGATGATGACAATCAATTGATGACGAAGTTAAACATAACTCCCCCTATCTATATGCCATATAATGAGAAGATAAAAACACTTGAATTCAATCTCTTTGAATTCAAGCTTAAACCGATAAGTTCTATCAGTTGAACTTATCGTTATTCTCTATAAGCATTAGCAAATACGAAACTTCGTATTTCTCATAATTTCAAGCTACGAAAATTATTTTCAAGTCGAATGATAAAAGACAATTATCATTTCGACAAGAGATATGAACTTTCAACATGAATCTCATGATATAAATGTAAGGCATGATTTCATATGATCATGAGATAAAACGACAACCAATCTAAAAACTTTCATATTGCAATATTCTCAGAAAGTTTTGTGATCCATATAAGACATTTTTGCGATGCATATAAGACATTTGCCTTACACAACATATTAGCTTTTGCAATTCATATAAGTCATTGGCATAAGTCATCAATCTTTTACTCATTCTTCTCCCCCTTTGTCATTAACAAAAAGGAGATAAGACTTTAAGCATACAATTTGTGATCATAAAAACATTAGAAAAGGAATTCAGCATTAAGATCGATCATACAAAATTCATCTCATTAGAAAAATTCAGCATTCATACAAAAATGAGATGGCAAAAAAAAATGACAAAGCTTCAACTTGGCATTAAGATTAATCATACAAAGATCGTATGTCAAGATACCAGAATAAGAAGGTATTTCGATTAATCCTTAGGAGGAGATCCATAGTTCTTATACATGACATCCATCTTTTGATTCATTTGTCATAGTTCCCTCAAAATTTTAACTTGCTGGAATTGAATTTGCTCTTGCTGTGATTTGAGTTGCTCTTGTTATGATTTGATCTGATGTAATTCTATCATAATGAGATCTTTAGAAGATGAAGTAGGAGCTGATTCTGAAGGTGCTTCACCAAAGGGACTAGGAGGTGGAGATTTATTTCCCCTAAAAATTGGTGTTTCGGGGTGTTCTACTAGTGGGGGAACTGGATCAATCCTTCTGGGTTGCCTAACCCATATACCATTGCTAAAAGTGCACCTAAGTCTTTTGAGTAGGTTTCTATTGATAGTGGTAAATCTATCAACTTGAATTATTTCTTCATCGGGTGAGATACAAATATTATGGGCAAGTATTAATCGAGTGACTAACCCCCCATATGGTAACATTGTGTCTTTAGCTATTATGTCCTGCATATGTTGCCGGATTAAGTATCCAAAATAATTATGTTGACCGATCATAATCCAATATATAGTGCTTAGCTCTATTTGACTAATTTCATCATGATGAAATTGTTTGGGAAGTAGTATGCTAGTCATGATGTGATGAAGAAATTTAGAGTTGAAGGGCAATAAGTGCTCGCAACTTTTGGAAATCATGTATAGGTTTAGGTTTACAAATATGGTTTCTAAGGCTTCGAAGTTGGTTGCTCCTATTGCATTGATATCCCATTTATTTCTAAAATAACAGCCCCTATCCTTTTCGATAATTTCAATTAATTCGCATATAGTGCTATCAAAGATTTGAATTTGTATTCCTAAGAGGTAGGTACTTAATCTATCATTGTCCACACATAAGTTTGCGTAAAATAACCTAACTAACCTAGGATAAGTTCTAGGTTTCTAAGTTTATCTAGATCAACATGTTTGCCCTTATATATTGTTCTTATTTCGAAATTAGGAAACCTAAGAGCTACTTCATTGGATCTAAAAAGGCTTTAGTCATAGGAATCTCCTTCCACTCTCTTCCCTTTTGTTCTTGATGATCTCTTAGGAGCCATATCTAATCAAGATGATAGATCAAGAAAAAACTGTAAAGAATAGGCCAAATAATTAAAGGAAGAAAAAAAGATTTCAGATTTTACCTTATGGAGATTTCCTTGGGAGGTAGAGAGCTTGATCCAACAAGAATCCCTCTCTTAGGCTTCTAGAGGTTAGAATGAGGGTGAGAGAGGTTTAAAGGGTTTTGTGGGAGTTCTAGGGAGGGTTCTCATGAGTTGGGGGCGGTTCTACTACCGACCCTAACTTTTCTACTTATATAAGGATTCTCGGGCGGTGCCACCGTCAATCCGAGTGGTGCCACCGCCAATCCGAGCGGTGCCACCACCTGGGGACCAAGCGCCTAAGCGGTGCTACCGCCAGTTCTGGCGGTGCCACCGCTGGCATGCTAAAAAAATTTTTCTTTCCCTCCCTTTTTTTTTGTTTTCAGAGGTGTTTGATTCAAATGATATAGGGTCTTGGATTGCTCTTTAAGATGTCATTTGGAATCGAAAAAAAGTCAAATCCACGAGAACTGAAAAGAGGATGAAAAATTTTAAAAAATATATATAATCAAGCTCATTCACAAGAACAATTTAACATGCCTAGTTCCCTTCTAATAAAGTTAAATTGATCTTTATTTAAGGCTTTTGTAAAAATATCTACTAATTGATGCTTTGTGTCAATGAACTCTAGAATGACATTATTGTTAAGGACATGATCGCGTATAAAATGATGCCTAATGTCGATATGCTTAGTTCTAGAGTGTTGAATTGAATTTTTGGTAAGAGAAATAGCACTTGTATTATCACATTTTATGAGAATATTTTTCAAGTAAATTTCATAGTCTTCCAATGTATTCTTCATCCAAACAACTTGTGCACAGCATGCACTTGCAGCTATGTATTCGACTTCCACCGTAAATAGTGCAATCGAATTTTGTTTCTTGGAAGTCTAAGAAACAAGTGCATTTCCTAAAAATTGACATATTACGGATGTGCTTTTTCTATCTATCCTGCATCCGCCAAAATCGGCATCTACATAAGCTATTAAATCGAATTTATCGGATTTCGGATACCACAATCCTAAATTGAGAGTTCTTTTAAGATATCTAAAAATTCTTTTAACACTTTTAAGATAAGATAATTTAGGATTAGATTGAAACCTAGCGCAAAATCCTACACTAAACATAATATCTGGTCTAGTCGCGGTGAGGTAAAGTAGACTACCTATCATTCCCCTATACATTTTTTTATCAAAGTTTTTACCATTTTCATCCATATCTAACTTAGTGGAAGTACTTATAGGAGTGTTTATCACTTTTGAACCATCCATGTTAAATCGTTTTAACAATTCTAATGTATATTTAGATTTATTAAGAAATATACCATCACTAAGTTGTTTAATTTGTAATCCTAAAAAAAAGGTTAAATTGATCTTTATTTAAGGCTTTTGTAAAAATATCTACTAATTGATGCTTTGTGTCAATGAACTCTAGAATGACATTATTGTTAAGGACATGATCGCGTATAAAATGATGCCTAATGTCGATATGCTTAGTTCTAGAGTGTTGAATTGAATTTTTGGTAAGAGAAATAGCACTTGTATTATCACATTTATGAGAATATTTTTCAAGTAAATTTCATAGTCTTCCAATGTATTCTTCATCCAAACAACTTGTGCACAGCATGCACTTGCAGCTATGTATTCGACTTCCACCGTAAATAGTGCAATCGAATTTTGTTTCTTGGAAGTCTAAGAAACAAGTGCATTTCCTAAAAATTGACATATTACGGATGTGCTTTTTCTATCTATCCTGCATCCGCCAAAATCGGCATCTACATAAGCTATTAAATCGAATTTATCGGATTTCGGATACCACAATCCTAAATTGAGAGTTCTTTTAAGATATCTAAAAATTCTTTTAACACTTTTAAGATAAGATAATTTAGGATTAGATTGAAACCTAGCGCAAAATCCTACACTAAACATAATATCTGGTCTAGTCGCGGTGAGGTAAAGTAGACTACCTATCATTCCCCTATACATTTTTTTATCAAAGTTTTTACCATTTTCATCCATATCTAACTTAGTGGAAGTACTTATAGGAGTGTTTATCACTTTTGAACCATCCATGTTAAATCGTTTTAACAATTCTAATGTATATTTAGATTTATTAAGAAATATACCATCACTAAGTTGTTTAATTTGTAATCCTAAAAAAAAGGTTAATTCACCCATTAGACTCATTTCAAATTCGTGACTCATACACTTGGCAAATGATTCACATAGTGATTCATCCGAAGAACCAAAAATAATATCATCAATATAAATTTGCACAATACGAAAATTATTTTCAAAGTGTTTTATAAACAATGTAGTATCAACCTTGCCTTTCATAAGAAAGGAACTAAGCCTTTCATACCAAGCTCTAGGAGCTTGTTTCAAGCCATAGAGAGCCTTAGTCAATTTGAATACATGATTAGGAAGAAGAGAATTTTCAAATCTGGGAGGTTGTTTGACGTATACTTCTTCGGAAATAAAACCATTCAAGAAGGCACTTTTGACATCCATTTGAAATAGTTTAAAATCATTACTACTAGTATAGGCAAGGAGCATCCTAATGGCTTCTAACCTTGCCATAGGAGTGAAGATTTCTTTATAGTCGATACCTTCTTCTTGGTTAAAACCTTTGGCCACTAGTCTAGCCTTATTTCTAACCACGATACCACATTCGTCTTGCTTGTTTTTAAAAACCCATTTAGTACTAATGACTAAATGGTCACTAGGTCTAGGAATAAGCTTCCATACCTCATTCCTCTCAAATTGGTTCAATTCCTCTTGCATTGCAATAACCCGTGAATCATCTTTCAAGGCTTCATCAATGCATTTAGGTTCAATTTGAGAAAGGAAGGCAGCGTTAGTATAAAAATTCTTGAAGGAAGAACGAGTTTGAACCCCTTTTGATGTATCTCCTATAATTAGCTCCTTTGGAGCATCCACATACTTCCATTCCTTAGGTAAGGAAGAAGATGTATCCAAGTTGCTATTTTGAGGAGGGGGTTCATCTAAATTCAAATTATCAAAACCTAGATCATCATCAAAATCATTTTTATTTAACTCAAAAATTTTATTAAAAATTATATGAATAGACTCTTCTATAACTAAGGTTCTTTTGTTAAAAACACGAAAAGCCTTAGAAACGGAAGAGTAACCAAGAAAGATGCCTTCATCGGATTTGGCATCAAATTTCCCTAAGGCATCCTTTTCATTCAAAATAAAGCATTTGCAACCGAAAACTTTAAAATAAGAAACATTTGGTTTTTTGTTATTCCATAATTCATAGGGAGTTTTTGATAGAGATGGTCTTATTAGCACCCTATTCATGACGTAGCAAGCCGTATTAACGGCTTCGGCCCAAAAATACTTAGGTAGACTATGTTCATTCAATATAGTTCTTGTCATTTCTTGTATATTTCTATTTTTT
Source organism: Musa balbisiana (assembly GCA_004837865.1). Classification (NCBI taxonomy): domain Eukaryota; kingdom Viridiplantae; phylum Streptophyta; class Magnoliopsida; order Zingiberales; family Musaceae; genus Musa; species Musa balbisiana. Next base: position 21,060,704 of record CM017197.1, read on the forward strand.
CTTTCAACTACTCCATTATGTTGAGGATTTCTCGGAGTGGAGAAGTTACGGTTATATCCATTAGATTCACAAAAACTTTGGAAGTCACAGTTTTGAAATTCGCCAGCTTGATCACTCTGAATTGATGAAATCATGAAGCCTTTTTCGTTTGAGTAAGTTTACAATATTTAGAGAAATATTTGAAACAATTACTTTTGTGAGCCAAGAAATAGGTCCAAGTGTATCTACTATAGTCATCTACAATTATAAAGGCATATTTGCTTCCTCCTAGGCTCGTCGTGTCAATTGGTCCAAATAAGTCCAAATGGATCAATTGTAATGGTCTAGTGGTGCTAATTTGATTTTTTAGTTTGAAACTAGTTTTTATTTGTTTACCTAGTTGACACGCATCACATACTTCGTCCTTAACAAACTTCATATTGGGAATCCCTCGTACTAATTCTCTAGGTGAGATCTTAGATATTAGTTTCATACTTGCATGGCCTAATCTCCTATGCTAAAGCCAAGCATCATCATTTAAAGCGAAAAAGCACATTTCATTACTCAATTCATCAAGATTAATGGTGTAGACATTATTTTGTTTTAAAGCAATCATTGACATGTTATTGTTTGGTTTTTCAATAATGCATACATTAGATTCAAATCTAATGATGTAACCTTTATCGCATAATTGACTAATACTTAAGAGATTATGTTTTAATTCATCAACTAGCAATATATCATCAATTAAAAAACTTAATTTGTAACCTATGGTTCCCTTGTCAATGATTTACCTTTGTTGTTGTCTTCAAAGGTGATGTACCCTTCTTCTTTGCTAGTGAGCATAGAGAAATGAGATAGATCTCCAGTCATATGTCTTGAGCATCCACTATCAAAATACCATCCCTTACTCCTAGCTTATGGGTTTGTCTACAAAAGAGGATGGTATTTAGATACCCATTTGATTTTGGGTGCCTCATAAATTGATCTACTAATTTTGTTATTCATTATTGAACTATTTATAGTTTCTTTAGGAACCCATATCAATTTACGTGGACTAATTTTCTTAAATGGACATTTATAAATAATATGTCCGGATTTACAACAAAAGTTGCATTTCAATTGAGGTGAAACATGTAATGTGGGTCCTTTAATGAAGGTGGTAGGCTTTTGGTGAGATCCTCTCACAAAACCAATTCCACTTCTATTTGCGACGTGACCCTTGTTTGCAAGGATCATGTCTAAGCCTTTGCTACCGACCTTAAACTTGTTTAAGGTCTCTTTAAGTAGCAAATTTTTATTTTGTATTGCTTCTAAGTGTTCACACTTAGAGCATAGAGGAGTTTGAAGACTATCAAGCTTATTTTGGAGTAAGACATATTCTTTCTTTAATAGATTGAACTTCTTACTAATAATTCTACACTCATCAAATAATTCATGAAAAGCAATAGAAAGTTCATCGAAAGATAAATCTTCATTAATTAAATAACATACCTTTTCTTCTAAAGCCATTAGCACGAAATTTGCCTCCTCTTTATTGCTAGCTTCTTCACTTTCGGAATTACTTGAATCATCCCAAGTCGCTTTTAAAGCTTTCTTCTTCTTCGGTTGCTTCTTCTTAGCTTGAGGGCATTCATTTTTGAAGTGCCCTGGCTTCTTACATTCGTAGCATATTACTTGGTCCTTTTTATATTCAAGTTTATTTTTGGTGTTATTTTTAAATTTGTTCTTTCTTATAAATTTTTAAAATTTTTGAGTTAAAAGTGCAATGTCATCGTCATTATCCTCATCACTTGGTGTTCCTTTCAAGTGGTCTTCTTGTGATGTAAGTGTCATATCCTTCCTATTCTTTGGAAGAGGGTTCTCGAGCTCTTGAGCATGGCACGTCATTTTGTAGGTCATTAGAGACCCAATAAGTTCTTCGAGAGGAAATGTTTTAAGGTCCTTGGTCTCTTGAATAACCGTAACTCTTAGATCCCAACTCTTTGGAAGGGATCTTAAGATTTTAGTTACTAGTTCAAAGTTAGAAAAACCTTTACTAAGAGCTTTGAGTCCATTGATGACATCTGTGAAACGGGTGTACATGTCTCTGATGGATTTACTTGGTTTCATTCGGAAAAGTTCATAAGAGTGCACAAGAATGTTGATTTTGGATTCTTTCACTCGGCTAGTGCCTTCATGAGTGACCTCAAGAGTTCTCCAAATATCAAAAGTCAAATCACAAATTGAAACAAGATTAAATTCATTTTTGTCCAATGCACAAAACAAGACATTCATAGCCTTTGCGTTTAAAGCAAAAACCTTCTTCTCCGATTCATCCCATTCGCTCATCGGAAGAGAAGATTTTTTAAATCCATTTTCAGCAATAGTCCAAAGCTCGAAATCCATGGAAATGAGAAAGATCTTTATTCGAGTCTTCCAATATGTGTAATCCGACCCATTAAACATAGGCGGACATGTAATAGAATGACCCTCATGCATGCCGGAGTAAGCCATCTCTCTTGGGTATTAAACCAAATATGAGAGTGAGCCTAGCTCTGATACCAATTGTTAGGATCGGAGTGGCACTATGAGGGGGGGATGAATTAGTGCAGTGGATTAAAACTCGTAAATTTGAAATCAATTTCGTAAATGTGTAGAGATTTCAATTCGACGAAGGAATGACTTAGTAAAAGTAGCTCGAGTAAAGTAAGAAGATGAAAACCAAAAGCTTGCTGCTATGTAAATAAAGGTTTTAGAAAGTTAAACACTCACACATTCAAGGAACACACCAATTTAAAGTGGTTTGGTCAAATGACCTATATCCACTTGTGAAGCCTTCTTCGATGAGGCTCTCAACTTCCACTAGTAAATCACTTTGAAAGGGAAGGACCAAATACCCCTCTTACAACCTTTTTACAAGTGGTTTACACTCTTACAGATTTTTCAAAGAAAAAGAAGGAGGTGAACACTTAAGCTATTGAAAACAAGACTTTACTAAGGACTTGGCTAAAGCTTTTTCTCAATTTCTAACTTCTCAAAAGGTGTCTTCTTTGCTAAGAATTGAGGGGTATTTATAAACCCCAAGAGGATTCAAATTTGGGCTCCAAATTTTGAATTCCTTTGGGTTCCCGGAGCTGGCGGTGCCACTGCTTGTTGGTGGCGGTGCTATCGCCTGTCAATGTTAATTTGACCATGTGTTGGTAGTGCCACCACCCGTCCTTTCGGGTTCTGGGCGATGCCACCGCCCGACCTTACGGGTCACTGGTTGAGCTCCAAATTTGGCCCAAACCAGTTCAGTTCATATTCGGGCCCAGTTGGCCCCTAACCAAGTTATAGGATTAGCTCTTAATCCTAACCCTAATTACATGCAACCTACGAAATTAAGACATGGTCCTAAGCAGGTTTTTAACCAGCAACGTCGAGTTTCCTTCCGGCGAGCTTTCCGGCGATCTTCCGGCAGACTTCCGATACACCCTCGGATTTCTTCTAGTGGATAGGCTTCCAGTCTTGTGGCAAGTTCAATAAGTCTTTGGCAAGTAGCCAAACCTTCTCGATGATCTCCGTGAACCTCCGACAATCTCTCCGGTGGACTTTTAAAAACTTCGGCAAGTCTCCGATTTCTTCTCGATTGGTTCCGGCAGCACTTCCGACAAATATTCGGACTCTCAGCGTTCTCTCGAACACCTATCAAACTTGACTTCGGTAGACTTACTTTATGTCTTCAAGCTATCGTAGTTAATCCTGTACACTTAACTCAATAATATGGATTAGATCATTTAACCCATCAATTGATTTCATCATCAAAATCCAAGATTCAACAGAATGTACTTGAAGCTTCTCTAAGCTTTTATTTCACCCTCTCTACAAGGTACTCTTTGTAGTTTCTCATTTTGCGGCTATCTTTACTGCAGTGGAAGCACTAGCCTTTGTCATTTACTAGGTCTTTCTTAACAACCTTTGTTTTACCCGATCTATCCTTACCCTTCTTAAGGGACTTCTCTGCCTTCTTTTTCTTTCTGGTCTTACCAGTATAGAGAACTGACTTCTCTTTCTTAATAGTATTCTCTACCTCCCTCAACATATTGAGGAGCTCAGGGAGAGTCACATCAAGCTTGTTTATATTAAAATTCATTATGAATTGTGAAAAGGAATCTGATATGGACTAAAGCACAAGATCCACACGCAGGTTATTCTCTAGGACAATTCTTAGACCTTTGAGTTTCTCTATCCACTCAACCATCTTTAGGACATGGTTCTGAATCGGTCTCCCCTCAGTCATCCTAGCGCAGAAGAGGTTCTTGGATATCTCATATCACTGAGTCATTTCCTGTTCCTCAAATAGTTTGCGGACATGTAGGAGAATGGATTTGACATCTATCTTTTCATGTTGTCTTTGTAACTCAGGAGTCATGGAGCCCAACATATAACACTAAGCAAGAGTGGAGTCATCCATGTACTTCATGTTGAATCTCAGATTTTGATAATGAAATCAATTGGTAAATTATTTGACCTAATCTATGTATTGAGATAAGTGTGTAGGATTAGCTACGATAGCGATAAGGCATAAAGCAGATGATGGGCTAGAGTCAAAGATTCGGACGATATACTAGGAGCTCACCGAGAGCTCATCTGAAGATTGCCGAGAGTTCATTGGAAGATCACCGAGAGTTTGTCGGAAGATCGCTAAGAGTTCATCACCAAAAACTCATCAGAATATCACTGAGAGTTCATCAGAAGTTCGTCGGAAGCACACCACAAGACTTGCTAAGAAGTTCGCCGGAGGATCGCCGAGAGAAAAATCAACATACCGGACTAATTGCTTGCCTTAATCGTAGTTAGAACTGTAAATTGAGTTAGGATTGGGTGATGATCTAACTAACTCAGTTAGGGGCCAACTAGGCCCTTCATAGGGCTGAATTGGGCCAGATTGGACAGCCCATTCGGCATTTGAATTCATGGCCGGCGGTAGCACCGCTTGAGACTCTGTCTCCCAAGAGTTCTTGGCGGTGGTACCACCGACAGTTAATGCTGCCAACGGTGGTACCACCCTTGTCAGGCAATAGTACCGCCAAAGCTCGGTCTCTGAGCTCTATCAGGTGGTTGTACTGCCCAATGTCAAGTGACAAGCAGCGATACCACCCAGTAATGGCGGTGATATCGCTAGTACCCCGAAATCCGAGGATGTGACACTTTTTGGCTCCAATTCTAAAGCTATTGGGGCCTATAAATACCTCACCCTTTTCTGCAAGAAAGGGTATAAAAGTGTTGATATAATCTTAAGTTTTTGAGGTGTTAAAAGAGTTGTAAAAGTGCAAAGAGTCCTCCCCTCCCTCTCTTAGCTTTTTAACCATCTAAAAAAGAGGAGTGAGGCTTGTAAGGGTTATCTCCTAAACCCGGTAAAAGGAGAAAGAGCTATAAAAGGTGGTTGGTCTTCACCTATTGAAGAAAGGTCATTAGTGGACGTCGGTGACCTCAACGGAGGAATCCGAAGTATATGTAGGTCACAATTGTTGAATCTTGTATTTTGATGATGAAACCACTTGATATGTGTTTATGATTTTATCTATATTTTGAGTGATGTAGGATGCTTTGATTAGGATGAGACAATTAAAGCAGGAAAATCATGTTGGGCTGGAGGAACATGTCAGAAGATTGGACGTCGGGCCGGTGGATCGGTCGACATATCGACAGAAGGCTTCGAGCCTTGGATTTGGGCATCGGGCCAAGAAGAGCGGAGATTGTGCCAAGATATCAGAGTTACGGAGTCAATTGGTCGATTGGGCAATAGGCCGCAAGAGAGGACGATGCGCCAAAGAATCGGACGACGCGTCGAGGGACTAATGACATGCCGAACAACTTGATTTATTGCTTAGGATTAATTGTCTTGATCGAAGTTTTGTTTTAAGTATGAAGGATTAACTACGATAGCTTGAAGACATAAAGCAATTCTACCAGAGTCAAGTTCGATGGGTGTTCGATAATCCGAAGATTCGTCAGAAGTGCTGCCGGAACCAACCGAGAAGAAATCGGGGACTTGCCAAAGTTTTCAGAAGTCCGCCGGAGAGATCGTCGGAGGTTCGCGGAGATCACCGAGAAGGCTCGGCTACTTGCTAAACCCGCCACAAGATTAGGAGCCTGCTGGGAGTCTACTGGAAGAAATCCGAGGGTGTCTTGGAAGTCCGCAGAAAGATTATCGGAAAGCTCGCCGGAACGAGACTTGATGTTTGCCGTTTAAAAACTTGCTTAGGACTATGTTTTCAGTTGCGTAGTTTGCATGTAATAAGGGTTAGGATTATGGGATAATCCTATATCTTGGTTAGGGGTCAACTAGGCCCGAATGTGACTTGGTTTGGGCCGGACTTGAAGCCCAACCAATGACCCGTAAGGTCGGGCGGTGGTACCGCCAGACTGGGCAGTGGCACCGCCCAGCACCCGAGAGGTCGGGCAGTGGCACCACCACCAAGAGGCGGTGGCACCACCAGTAAATGGTCAATATGACATTGACAGGTGGTAGCACCGCCACCGACAGGCGGTGGCACCGCTAGCTCCGGGAACCCAAGAGAATTCAAAATTTGGAACCCAAATTTGAATCCTCTTGGGGTCTATAAATACCCCTCAATTCTCAGCAGAGAATACAACTTTTGAGAAGCAATAGATTGAGATAAAAGCCTTAGCAAAGTCTTTAGCAAGTCTTATTTTCAATTGCTTGAGTGTTCACCTCCTTCTTTCTCGTTGAAAATTTGTAAGAGTGTGAACCACTTGTAAAAGGTTGTAAGAGGGGTATTTGTCCTTCCCCTTCAAAGTGATTTGCTAGTAAAAGTTGGAGCCTCATCGAAGAAGGCTTCGCAAGTAGATGTAGGTCATTTGACCGAACCACTTTAAATTGGTGTGTTCCTTGAATGTGTGAGTACTTACCTTTCTGAAATCGTTATTTACACAGTAGCAAGCTTACGGTTTTCATCTTCTCACTTTACTCGAGCTACTTTTATCAAGTCATTCATTGTCTAATTGAAATATCTATGCATTTACGAAATTGTTTTCAAACTTATAAGTTTTAATCCGCTGCACTAATTAACCCCCCCCCACCCACCCTCTTAGTGCCACTCCGATCCTAACAACAACGACTGAACCACTCTAAATTCTGGTTTGCATTTTGTCTTGACAATTTATCTTTACTACAAACTGCCTTCTTATTGGTTTCTCTATGCTCCCATACGCTTTCAAGTCAATATCTTTACGAAATTGTTTTTGTCGGAATTGGGTTTAATCGAAATGAAGACTTTTGAAATCGGTAATTTTTATGCTGCACTAATTCAACCCCCCCCCTAGTGCCGCTCTTGGTCCTAACAATTGGTATGAGAGCAATGTCACTCTCATTTGGTTTGAAACCCAAGAGAGATGGCATTTGCTGGTAACTACGAGGGTCACTCAATCACACATCCGCCCATGTTCAATGGAATGGATTACACCTATTAGAAGACTATAATGAGGATTTTTTTTATTTCTATGGATTTTGAATTATGGAACATTGTAGAAAATGACTTTCAAAAGTTTTCTCTTCTAATAAATAATTGGAATGAGTTGGAGAAGAAAACTTCCGCTCTAAATGCCAAGGCTGTAAATGTCTTGTTTTGTGCTTTGAATAAAAACGAGTTCAATCGAGTGTTGGTTTATAAAACGACTTTTAATATTTGGCACACACTCAAAGTTACTCATAAAGGTACTAGTAGAGTAAAGGAGTTGAAAAATAATCTTTTAGTCTATACTTATGAATTGTTTCGGATAAAACCGAGTGAGACCATTGGAGACATGTACACCCAATTTACAGATGTCGTCAATGGTCTAAAAGGACTTGGTAAAATTTCTCGGATTTTGAACTTGTTAACAAAATCTTAAGATCCCTCCCAAAGAGTTGGGATCATAAAGTAACGACCATTCAAGAGGTCAAGGATTTAAATAACTTTCTTCTCGAAGAACTAATCAAGTCACTAATGACCTATGAAATGACTTGTAATGCTCATGAAGAGCTTGAGAACAACCTTCTAAAGAATAGGAAAAATATGATACTAAGAACTCAAGAAGACCACATGAAAGAAAATTCAAATGATGAGGACTATAATGATGACTTGGCACTCTTGACAAGAAAGTTCAAAAAATTCATAAAAATGAATAAATTTAGAAATGATACTAAAAATAAATTTGAACCCAAGAAAGAACAAGTTATATGCTACGAATGCTAGAAGCCGGGACATTTCAAAAGCGAATGTCCCCAAGCAAAGAAGAAACAATCAAAGAAGAAGAAGGCTCTTAAAGCAACGTGGGACAACTCAAATGCATCTGAAGAAGAGGAGCAAACTAACACCGAGCAAGTTGCTCACTATGCGCTAATGGCTATTGAAGATGAGGTAAGTAGTTCATTAGATGCAAATTTATCTTTTGATTAACTATTAAGTACTTTTCATGATTTGTTTGATGAATGCAAATTAGTTAGTAAAAAATATAAATTTTTTAAAAAGGAGCATGCTAGTAATTTGGATAGATTAAAAGTTGAGCATAATGATAGTTTAGCTCCTTGTATGAAATGTGATGAATTAGAAATACTTAAAAATGAAAACTTGCTACTCAAAGAAACCTTAGAAAAATTTGAGATTGGTAGCAAGTCCTTGAATATGATTCTTGCTAATAAGGGTCATGTCCATAGGAGAGGCAAAATTGAATTTGTGAGTGGCTCTCATCAAAATCCAACCACCTTTGTTAAAGGTCCTACCTTGCATGTATCACCTCGCACCAAATGTAACTTTTATTGCAAACACGGACATGTTACCTATAAATACTCACTTAAGAGATATAGTCCATATAAATTAATTTGGGTTCCTAAAAGTACCTCAAATGACTCAATGCAATATAATAAGATATGTAGATCAATTTTTGAGGCACCTAAGGTCAAATGGGTACTTAAAAATCATTATTTTTTGTAAAAAATGTACCATCACAAGCTAGGAGCAAGAGATGGTACCTTGATAGTAGATTCTCAAGGTATATGACCAGAGATCCATCTCAATTCTCTAAGCTCACTAGCCTAACGAAGAATGTCACCTTCAGAGACAATAACAAGGGTAAAATCATTGGCAAAAGAACCATAGGTAATAAATCTAACCTTTTTATTGAAGATGTGTTGTTGGTTGATGGCTTAAAGCATAACCTTTTGAGCATTAGTCAATTGTGTGATAAAGTATATATCATTAGATTTGAATCTAATGCTTGCATTATTGAAAAATCACACAAAAACACATCTATGATTGCTCTAAAATAAAATAATATATACATTATCGACATTGATGATCTTTGTAATGAAATGTGCTTTTCAATTTTAATGATAATGCTTGGCTTTGGCATAGGAAATTAGGTCATGCTAAGATGAAACTAATATCTCAAATCTCATCTAAAGAACTTGTAAGAGGAATTCCTCATATTAAGTTCATTAAAGATAATGTGTGTGATGTATGTCAACTAGAAAAACAAATAAAATGTAGTTTTAAACCAAAGAACCAAATAAGTACCTCTAGACCATTACAATTGATCCATATGGACTTGTTTGGACCAATTGCTACATCAAGCCTAGGAGGTAGCAAATATGCATTTGTCATCGTGGATGATTATAGTAGATGTACATGGACTTACATTTTGGCACACAAAAATGATTGCTTTAGGTATTTCTCTAAGTTTTGTAAACTTGTTCAAAATGAAAAGGGTTTTATGATTTCATCAATTCGAAGTGATCATGATGGTGAATTTCAAAACTTTTGTTTCCAAGATTTTTGTAAATCCATTGGATATAACCATAATTTCTCCACTCCGAGAAATCCTCAACAAAATGTAGTAGAAAGAAAAAAATAGAAACTTACAAGAAATGGCAAGAACCATGTTAAATGAACATAGTCTACCCAAATATTTTTAGGTCGAAGCCATAAATATAACATGCTATGTCATGAATAGGGTTTTAGTAAGACCTTTACTTTCGAAAACTCCTTTATGAGTTGTGGAACAACAAAAAACCCAACATTTCATATTTTAAAGTCTTCAAGTGTAAATGATTTATCTTGAATGAAAAAGATGCCTTAAGAAAATTTGATGCAAAATCCGATGAAGTAATTTTTCTTAGCTATTCTTCTATATCTAAGGCCTTTCATATTTTTAATAAAAGAACTTTAGTTATAGAAGAGTCTATTTACGTTGTTTTTAATGAAGTTTCCAAAGTTAAGAAAAATGAGTTTGATGATGATCTTAATTTTGATGCTTTGAATTTAAATGAAACCCTTTCTCCATTTAGCAACTTGGATTCATCTTCTGCTGAAACATCCTTACCCAAGGAATGGAAGTATGTAGATGCTCCTCCTAAGGAGCTAATTATAGGAAACACATCAAAAAGGGTTCAAACTGCTAGTTATATGTGGCCGACAAGCTAATCACGTGAGTGATGACATATGTGACTTGACACATAATCTTTTTGTTTACTATATTTTGACATTTATCACCTTATATATATATATATATATATATATATATATATATATATATATATATATTATGATGTTCTTGGATCTATGCAATGAGAATCGGATCGTGATGAGATCACGATAATGAGATCGATTCACCTTTAAATACAGATCCTAAATAATCCCGGTCATAGGTTACTCGAGAGGGACATTGAGATAACTGGACAGACTGGTGTGCTGTATACCCACCCATATGATGGATGCAGTTGGTCTCATAGCTACTTATGTAGGGACACTAGGGATATAGTATCGGTGCTCATTGGAGAATGAGTTCACTGATTAATCCGCTTACGAAATGCTGAATGGTTATTGATGCCTTATTATCAAATAGTGATTCCGTTGTCCCAGTAGTGTATCTAGTCCTTATACTTGAGACACCAAGGATGTCCTGTATGAGTGCTCCACTCTTTGATATCGGACTTATAGGTTTGGATGTCCCAAATCTAGTACAACCGGTCATCGGGAGTGATAGTCAACCTTATGAGGGCTATTGAGTGTTGATAGAGGATCATCAACCCTCGGTGTCATGAGAAAAATATCTCATATATTCTTACTCAGACAAATCCCTAGCTAGGGTCATTCGAATTGAGAGAGAAAGAGTTCTCCGAGAGAATCCAATTAGAGCGAGACTCGAGTAAAAACCATATGGGTCTGACAGCACCATGCCCGGTATACGATCTCTGGGATATTAGATAGATGAGGGACTATAGGTACATGGTAATTAAGGACAGACAGGTCCAATGGATTAGATTCTCCTGTATGGTTTGGGAACTACAGCGTAGTGGCCTAGTACGTCCGTAGTCGATGAGTCGAGTGAATTATTATGAAGATAATAATTCACTAAGCCAAAAGGAGTTCTGACATGTATAACTCACAGCCAGCTCATTATTGGGCCTAGAGGATCATACACATATGGTAGGCATTGTGATGAGTAGAGGTTCTGATATGAGATATCCGTCGGAGCCCCTATCTTATTGGATATCCAATAAGCCCTTGAATTATTGGATCCTATTAATGAGATCCAATAAAAGTTCATGATAGATTACTTGGATAGAGATCCACTAATCTAAGAGGCTTAGATAATTGGATGCAGATCCAATACTTAATAGGAGAGGATCCATTAGGGTTTAACAAGGGACCTTTGTAAATAAAAGGGATTCAGTGATTCATAGGCTAGAGCCTTTGCTTGCCTCTCCTATTCTCCTCCCCCTCTCTACCTCAGAGCAAGCCTGAAGTTTTGAGGAGCGTCATCGTAGCCCTGCTGTGTGGATCACTGCTAGAGAAGAGGATGCTTGACCTCCTTCACCCTCTCCTAGAGATTTGTAGGGATTCAAGGATATACGATCTCCCTAGGTAACACAATTTATCTTATACATAGTTTTAAGTTTCAGAGATTTTTGCGTACTAATTTTTGCACAACGGTGAACACAATTTTGGGAATTCAGGATTTTGTTTTCTGTTCTTCCGCTGTGCATGTGATGTCGCCCCCAAGATTTCCTAACAGTGGTATTAGAGCTAGATTGTTCGTGCGAAAGATTGGTTTTAAACTGCGTGTGTTGTGTTTTAGAGAAGCTTTTGACATCAAAATCGTTGATGCAATAGCGAGAAAGCGCAACAATTATTGCTACCCTTGCTGCCGTCGTAGATGCTAACGTTGCCATCTGCGTGAAGGCAGGCTGCCTACAGTGACAGCCCCAAGGCCGGCCACATGTAGGCAGGCCCCCCGCAGCGGTGGCCACAGGCATGCTGGTGTGCGCCTGCAGCAACTATCCGGTGGGGAGGGGGCTGGCAGCCCGCGGGTGCAGCCTACAGGCGACCTACCCGCAAGGGCGGCTCCTATGGGCAGCACAGCGCCCACAAGAGGGGGGCGCTGCCCGTCTGCATGGCACCGCAAGGGCGCCCGCCAACAGCGGCGCCTACTAGCACTACACCCGCGGGCATAGTGCTCGCGGGGGGCAGCACCACCCGTAGGGGTGCCAAGCCACGGGGGCACCCCCACCCCCGCTATAGAGGGCCACCGTCGGCAGGGTGATGATGGTCGCAGCAATAGGGGAAGGGGAGAAAGAGAGTTAGGTTTTTTTTCGGCAAAAAGATAATTTTGCCCCTATGAATTTGAGAAATTCCAGTTTATCCTTTTGTTCAACTTATGAAAATACCCCTCAAAATTTAGAAAATTCCCTACATGTCTTACAATTCAAAAAATATTAATTTATTAAAAGATTTAATTGATTATTATTTTTATTATTATCTAGTAGTCCTACATGATGATGATTTATACATGTGATGTATGATACGTGGATGGATGATCATGGATCGTGTGATGTGTGTACTTGTGATTATTATTATTGGGGCCTACGAGCCTCCATTATATTTCTCATTTATTGTCGGGCTTGCATGCCTATAATTAAGTTGTAATCACATGAGGAGGCATAGCGGGAGCGTGGATGCGATAGTGGGACCCATGAGATGGACGATCGCGATGCATGAAGATGCGTCGAGATACCGACGGAACCGACGAGGATAAGATGGATGATCATAGGGCATGAAGATGCACCACTGCACACAGATCTTGATGTGAGTGATTAGGCCCACTGGCTCGGGCCTAATCACATTAGGTTGTGGTCCATGATTATATAGTGTAATTACTCATGTGACGTGTGATTATTTATACACCTACTAGATATGTATATATATATTTGCATGTGATGTAGATATATATTAAATATGTATATGTGTGATATGTCATATTAGGAGACCAAATCAAAGAAACCCCTCTCTCGACAATATTAAGTCGGTAAACATTGTTAGGATCAAGAGCACTAAGAGCGGGGGGTGAATTAGTGCAGCGGAAAACTTTCGACGATTTAAAACGACGTTCGTATAATAATAAGAATGATTTCGGTATGAAAGTCGATTCGGAAATTGCTTTAACTTAAGATCAAGTAAAGTGCAGTTAAAGTAAAGCTATAGAAGTAGTTGCAGTTAAGATAGAGAACAAAATGTAAATGCAAACCGAGATTTAGAGTGGTTCGGTCAATCTTGACCTACATCCACTTTTGGCTTCCTCCTCCGATGAGGTTACCAACGTCCACTAGAGGCCTTCCTTCAATAGGCGAAGGCCAACCACCCTTTTACAGTTTCACTCCTTTTGACGGGCTTAGGAGACAACTCGTACAGATTTTTCACTCCTCTCTTGAATGATCAAAACTTTGAAGAAAAAAGGGAGAAGAACTTCTAGCCTTTTACAACACTTTTAAGCTCTCAAAATCTCAGAATAAATGCTAAGTTTCGGTGCCCTTTCATGCATGAAAGGGTGGGGTTTATATAGGCCCCAAACTGATTTGAATTTGGAGCTCAAAAATATCATTTCCCATGTTTTCGGGGTCCTGGCGGTACTACCGCCATAAATGGGCGGTACTACCACCTGACAGAGCTCGGAGACCGAGCTCGGGCGGTACCACCGCCTGTCAGGGGCGGTACTACCGCCTAGTCTCACTCGGAGACTAAGCCCAGACAGTGCCACCGCCTAACAGGGGCGGTACCACCACCCAGCCTCACTCCGAGTCTCGGCTGCTGGGCGGTGCCACCGCCGGCCAGGGAATCTGGGTCCGAATGGGCTGATCCATTCGGCCCAATTTGGGTCTGTCAAGGGCCCAATTGCCCCAAGATTAAGTTAATGGGATCACCTCCCATTTCTAACTTAATCATCATACTAACTACGATAATTTTCAAGACATTTACTGCAACTTGCTCCGGTGCGTCAATCGCTTCTTCCGTCGAGCTTCCGGCGAACTTCCGGCGATCATCCGACGAACCCTCGGCGATGCTCCGGCGGACTTCCGGCAAACTCCTGGACTTGCGACGATCCACTTGGCGAGTTCCGATGAGCTTCTTTGGCAAGCTCCTGGACTTCTCGGATTTGTTCCCGCAGAACCTCCGATGAATGTCTGGACTTCCGTCGAACTCTCGAACCCCCAACGTGATCATAGTCTTGACTTCGGCGCAACTCCTGTTGCATGTCTTACTTTCATCGTAGTTAATCCTGCACACTTATCTCAACATATGGATTAGATAACAAATGACAATTGACTTCATCATCAAAATCCGAGATTCAACAATCTCCCCCTTTTTGATGATGACAATCAATTGATAACGGAGTTAACTTTAACTCCCCCTATCTATATGTTATACTCAAGATAAGTCATTCTTGAATTCAAAGCCTTTGAATTCAAGAGACATATTGATAAGTTAAGATTGTTTAACCTTATCAATACTTCCATCATGATTCCTATCATGATGTATCTCTTTGAAAATGATGTCAAGGCGTGACATCCATTTTCAAGTTTTACATTTCAAATGTGAATGATAGTAATGGTAGCAATTCATCATATGGTAAGATATCAACATGTAAAATTACGATGCAAGTTCTTGATATCTTAACACAATGCAAATATTTCAAAGTGTTTAGCAATCATAGCATTTCTATCATCAATTTACCATATATTTCGATGCAAGCTTTTTTAACATAATGCAAATTCAAATATGGCACTCATAGCATCAATTCATATATTTCTCCCCCTTTGTCATCAACAAAAAGGAGAACGATATAACCAAATTTTAAACACAAGTGAGTGATAGGTAATTTTTCAACAATGAGTGATAGGATACCAATTATACAAACATCTCAAGGAGAGATTAAATCACCCAACCCCCAAGCCCTTCTTAACAGGGTCAATGTCGTCGCCACTAAGGCTCACCGGGACGAAAAGCCAGTGGCGCGAAGCTACCGTGTAGTAATTAAAGTTCTTTTATTGAATATACGAAAAGCTTTAGAAACCGAAGAATAACCAAGGAAAATTCCTTCATCGGATTTAGCATCAAATTTTCCTAAGGCATCTTTTTCATTCAAGATAAAACACTTGCACCCAAAAACTTTAAAATATGAAACATTGGGTTTTTTGTTGTTCCACAACTCATAGGGAGTTTTGGTGAGTAAGGGTCTTACTAGAACTCTATTCAAAATATAGCATGCAGTGTTTACGGCTTCGGCCCAAAAATATTTGGGTAGGCTATGTTCATTCAACATGGTTCTTGCCATTTCTTGTAAATTTCTATTTTTTCTTTCTACTACTCCATTTTGTTGAGGATTTCTTGGAGTAGAGAAGTTATGATTGTATCCATTAAATTCACAAAATTCTTGAAAATCACAGTTTTGAAATTCACCACCATGATCACTTCTAATTGACGTAATCATAGAACCCTTTTCATTTTGGACAAGTTTGCAAAACTTGGTAAAATATCTAAAGCATTCATTTTTGTGTTTTAAGAAATAAGTCCATGTGTATCTACTATAGTCATCTACAATGACGAAGGCGTATTTGCTACCTCCTATACTTGATGTAGAGATAGGTCCAAACAAGCTATAAAGCAAGCTAGCAATATTTGCTCCCCCTATGTCATTGTCAAATAAAGGGAATAACAATACGATCATGTAATTCATTTCTCTTTACTATAATCTTCAAATCATGACAAGGGTAATTAACAAAGATAAAAATGAATGTTAAAAGACATATCATTTTTGACAAATTTCTTCTTTTGTAAATAGAAAGCATGATAGGAAACAATCTTGATTCAAAAAGAAAACTTAAGTTATAAATTATCAAGATATCGAGTAGCATATCATGGTTTACAAGAACAAGTTTTTTGTTAGTTAATAGCAAAAAGAATCATAGGAGAACAAAATCTCAATTCATGCATATAAAATCTTATGATTCACATAGAAAATCTGCTCTTTTATAAAACGAGAGAATTATGATGAACAATATTGATTTACATAAAGTTTCAAAACATAATTATCAAGATCATGAATACTAAAAGACCATGAAACATTTTGACAAATCTCTTTTTAAATAGAAAACAATCTTGATTCATTCAATAGAAAATTCAAATTATAATTGCGAGAAATCAAGATCATGATTTCAATAAAACCCATTAAATTTAAATCATTTTCATAATCCATGAGATTCATAAAAATAATACAAATGAATTCATCAAAATCAATAAGATAGAGAAAAATAATTTTCAAGAAAAATGTTCTTCTCTTTTAGTTGTTTCAATTCATGTGACTTATTTCATTCAAGCATGCCCCCCCCCTTTTTTTATGTCAAATAAAAACATGTATCATATTTAAAACTGAAAGTGTGAGATTTATTACGACAAGGATCAATAAGACACTTTTATTATGGTAAAAATCAATAATCCGTAAATTACAAGATTCATCATGCATAATTTCAAAAATCTCATGCATAAAACAAAATCATCAATCATGATATCAAAACATTTATCAAGATGCCTCCTGAACCTATGAGCTCCAAACAAACCATCCCTCCTCCACATCATCAACATTCTAATCACAACAACCAAGGTGGCTACTTCAATCATCAGCAGTCCTAGCGCCCTCACCACACAAACCAACAAAGAGTTGTTTGCCAACTATGTGATAAAGTCAATCACTCTGCAAAGGCCTGTCGATCTCGACTCAGATTTGTTTTCCTAATTGACAAGCATCACACACATTATCTTTGATGAACTTGATATGAGGAATTCCTCTTACAAGTTCTTTGGATGATATTTGAGTGATTAGTTTCATGCTAGCATGACCTAATCTCCTATACCAAAGCCAAGCATCCTCATTCAAAACCGAGAAACAATTTTCATTGCAAAGATCATTGATGTGAATTTGACAATATATCATTTATCACACAATTGACTAATGCTTAAGAGATTATGTTTTAAACCATCAACTAACAAAACATATTCAATAAAGAAGTTGGATTTGTTACCTATGGTTCCTTTGCCAATGATTTTACCCTTGTTGTTGTCTCCGAAGGTGACATAGCCTTCGTCTATGCTAATGAGTTTAGAGAATTGAGATGGATCTCCGGTCATATGCCTTGAGCATCCACTATCAAGGTACCATCTCTTGCTCCTAGCTTGTGATGATGTATGTTTCTACAAGAAAGGATGATTTTTAGGTACCCATTTACTTTTGGGTGCCTCAAACACTGATCTAAATTGTTTATCATGTTGCATAGAGTTTATCGTGGTTCCTTTAGGAACCCAAATCAATTTGTTTGGACTAACTTTCTTGAATGGACAATGATAAGTTCTATGTCCATGTTTGCAACAAAAGTTGCATTTGCTTTGGTGCCGAACATATAAGATAGGGCCTTTAATGAAGGTGGTTGGATTTTGGTGAGGACTTCTCACAAATCCGATTCCACTTCTTTTAGGAATATGACCCTTATTTGTAAGGATCATATTCAAAGACTTGCTACCAACCTCGAATTTCTTCAAGGTTTCCTTAAGTAGCAAGTTCTCCTTTTGGAGAGTTTCTAGATCATGACATTTTTTACATGGAGCTAAACTATCATGATATTCAATTTCTAATTTGTCAAAATTACAAGTAAGACTATCATGCTCCTTTTTTAGCAATTTATATTTTCTACTAATAGTTTTGCATTCATCAAATAAGTCATGGAAGGCATTTAGTAATTCATCAAATGATAAATCTGCATCAATTAAATTTGTTACCTCATCTCCGATGGCCATTAGGGCGTAATGAGCAACTTGCTCGGTGTTAGACTCCTCTTCTTCGGACGCGCTTGAGTCATCCCACATTGCTTTGAGCGCCTTCTTCTTTGGTGTTCACTTCTTGGCTTGGGGACAATCACTTTTGTAGTGTCCTGGCTTCTTGCATTCGTAGCAAATAACTTGGTCCTTTTTGGGTTCAAATTTATTTTTTGAGTCATTTTTAGACTTGTTTCTTTTAATGAATTTTTTAAATTTCCTTGTTAGAAGTGCCAAGTCATCGTCACTGTCTTCATCACTTGAGTTTTCTCTCAAGTGGTCTTCGAAAGTTCTAAGTGTCATATCCTTCCTGTTCTTTGGAAGGATCTCTTCTTGCTCTTCATGAGCTTTGCAAGTCATTTCGTAGGTCATTAATGACCCGATTAATTCTTCAAGAGGGAAGTTGTTTAGATCTTTAGCCTCTTGAATAGCAGTGACTTTAGGGTCCCAACTCTTAGGAAGGGATCATAGAATCTTATTTACGAGCTCAAAATCTGAAAAACTTTTGCCGAGTCCTTTTAGACCATTGACGACATCCGTGAAATGGGTGTACATATCGCCAATAGTCTCGCTCGGTTTCATTCGGAAAAGTTCAAAAGAATGTATCAAAAGATTGATTTTTGACTCTTTCACTCTACTTGTGCCTTCATGAGTCACTTCGAGTGTATGCCAAATATCAAATGCGGTTTCACAAACCGAAACACGATTGAACTCATTTTTATCAAGCGCACAAAATAAGGCATTCATAGCCTTTGCATTAAGAGCGAAAGTCTTCTTCTCCAATTCATTCCAATCGATCATTGGAAGAGAAGACTTCGAAAATCTATTTTCGATAAGATTCCAAAGTTCAAAATCCATTGAAATAAGAAAGATCCTCATTCGGGTCTTCCAATAGGTGTAGTCCGTCCCATTGAACATGGGTGGACGTGTAATAGAGTGACCCTCTTGATTTTCGATGTATGCCATCTCTCTTGGGTTTTAATCCGATTGAGAGTTAACCCCGCTCTGATACCAATTGTTAGGATCAAGAGCACTAAGAGGGGGGGGGGGGGTGAATTAGTGCAGCGGAAAACTTTCGACGATTTAAAACGACGTTCGTATGATAAGAACGATTTCAGTATGAAAGTCGAATCGAAAATTGCTTTAACTTAAGATCAAGTAAAGTGCAGTTAAAGTAAAGCTATGGAAGTAGTTGCAGTTAAGATAGAGAACAAAATGTAAATGCAAACCGAGATTTAGAGTGGTTCGGTCAATCTTGACCTACATCCACTTTTGGCTTCCTCGTCCGATGAGGTCACTGACGTCCACTAGAGGCCTTCCTTCAATAGGCGAAGGCCAACCACCCTTTTACAGTTTCACTCCTTTTGACGGGCTTAGGAGACAACCCTTACAAATTTTTCACTCCTCTCTTGAATGATCAAAACTTCGAAGTAAAGAGGGAGAAGAACTTCTAGCCTTTTACAACACTTTTAAGCTCTCAAAATCTCAGAATAAATGCTAATTTCGGTGCCCTTTCATGCATGAAAGGGTGGGGTTTATATAGGCCCCAAACTGATTTGAATTTGGAGCTCAAAAATGTCAATTCCCATGTTTTCGAGGTCCTGGCGGTACTACCGCCTGACAGAGCTCGGAGACCGAGCTCGGGCGGTACCACCGCCTGAAAGGGGCGGTACTACCGCCCAGTCTCACTCGGAGACTGAGCCCAGGCGATGCCACCGCCTGACAGGGGCGGTGCTACTGCCCACCCAATCTCACTCGGAGACTGAGCCCAGGCGATGCCACCGCCTGACAGGGGCGGTGCCACCGCCCAGCCTCACTTCGAGACTCGACTGCCAGGCGGTGCCACCGCCGACCCAGGTGGTGCCACCGCCGGCCAAGGAATCTGGGTCCGAATGGGCTGATCCATTCGGCCCAATTTGGGTCTGTCAAGGGCCCAATTGCCCCAAGATTAAGTTAATGGGATCACCTCCCATTTCTAACTTAATCATCATGCTAACTACGATAATTTTCAAGACATTTACTATAACTTGCTCCGGTGCATCAATCGCTTCTTCCGTCGAGCTTCCGGCGAACTTCCGACGATCATCCGACGAACCCTCGGGGATGCTCCGGCGGACTTCCGGCAAACTCCTGGACTTGCGACGATCCACTTGGCGAGTTCCGATGAGCTTCTTTGGCAAGCTCCTGGACTTCTCGGATTTGTTCCTGCAGAACCTCCGATGAACGTCCGGACTTCCGTCGAACTCTCGAACCCCCAACGTGATCATAGTCTTGACTTCGGCGCAACTCCTGTTGCATGTCTTACTTTCATCGTAGTTAATCCTGCACACTTATCTCAACATATGGATTAAATAACAAATGACAATTAACTTCATCATCAAAATCTGAGATTCAACAAACATAAGGCAATTAGATTAACCCACGTGGCCTTCCATCGTTATAGGTAGGGACTAATTTGCAGTGTAGGTTATGTTGGTCGAGTCCCTCGAGACTCACCTATATCGTGATTCACTATCTTGCCTACGATATAGAGATGTCACTAGTGACCTAAGGACATGGTATGCTTGGTCGAGTCCCTCAAGGGTATATCATCGAATCAAACTCATCTTATAACGATGGTGTTGACTTAACCGAACACCATGGTTGGTCAAGTCCCTCGAGACCATGGTGATTTGGAGGTCGAACAAGACGGGAATCATAAGGAGTTGTGATCGGCAAAAGTTTCCTACCTTTCGGGCTTAATGTGATTGGTCGAGTCCCTCGAGGTTTCACTAAGACGCTGATTGGATCCTGATCCCCACTAGAAATCTATTGGAGACTTCCTTTTCACGTGTTGAGGGTGTCGCGTGATTCGCTAGTAAAATAGTGTAAGCAGATTAAGATAGAAGTCCATATCTTGATTATTTATTTTTTGCAAAATCTATATGTTATTCATTCCTGCTTCATCTTTATTTTCAGAAAATATCGCTTTCAAATTCCTTACGTGGCATACTTGATGTCAATCACCTCATTGGTCCAAATTATACGAATTGGCTCCGCAACTTGAGAATTATTCTCACGGCGGAGTAAATCACGTAAGTCCTTGATATAGTGATGCCTACGCTCGAGGAAGGGGCAAGCGAGGATGAGATCGCTCGCTACGTGAAGTACATTAATGACTCCACTCTTGCTCAATGTAACATATTAGGCTCCATGACTTTTGAGTTACAAAGACAACTTGAAAAGATGGATGTCAGATCTATTCTCCTATATGTCCGCAAACTATTTGAGGAACAAGGAAGGACTCAACGATATAAGATATTCAAGAGCTTCTTCCGCGCTAGGATGACTAAGGGGACATCGGTTCAGAACCATGTCATAAAGATGATTTGGTGGATAGAGAAACTCATAGGTCTAGGAATGGTCCTAAAGGATTACCTATGTGTAGACATTGTGCTTCAGTCTCTAGTAGATTCATTTTCACAGTTCATAATGAATTTTAATATGAACAAGCTTGAGGTGACTCTCTCAGAGCTCCTTAATATGTTGAGGGAGGCAAAGAGCACTATCAAGAAAGAGAAGTTAGTTCTCTACACTACTGAGACTAGAAAGAAAAGAAAAGAAGAAAAGTCCCTTAAGAAGGGCAAGGGCAAGGGTAGACCAGGTAAAGCAAAGGTTGCTAAGAAAGACCCGGCAAAGGACAAAGGCCAGTGCTTCCACTATGGCAAAGATGGGCACTAGAAGAGGAACTGCAAAGAGTTTCTTACAAAGAGGGTGAAACAGAAGCTTGGAGAAGCTTCAAGTACATTCATAATCAATCTCTAGTTGTCAGATTTTTGTAATAGTGCATTGGTATTGGATACTGGTATTGCTTATCACATCTGTAATTTGTTGTATATTTTGGTAAAGCCGAGGAGATTGGTGAGAGGAATATTGCATACCGGTTTGTTTATACTAAACACTACTCCATATATAATGAATGTAGCTGTATCCAAGAGGAAATGAGATGAGGTAAACAGTGCATACCTGTGGCATTATAGACTAGGTCATATCCATGAGAGAAGGATCCAAAAGTTACTAAAGGATGGATATCTAGATCTATTCGACTGAGTCATATACAACTTACGAGCCTTGCCTTCATGAAAAATTGACTAACTCTCCATTTAATGGAACTAGAGAAAGAGTTATTGAGCTGTTGGAACTCATATATAGTAATATATGTGGACCCATGTTAACTCATGTCATTGGTGGTTGCTCCTACTTCATTACCTTTACTGATGATTTCTCAAGGTATGGATATGTGTACTTAATGAAGTACAAGTCCGAGGCTTTTGAGAAATTCAGAGAGTATAAGAATGAAGTGGAGAACCAGACTGGAAAGAGTATCAAGACTCTTCGATCAGATCGAGGAGGTGAGTACTTAAGTATAGAGTTTACTCAGTTCCTCAATGATCATGGGATATTATCCCAATGGACACCTCCTTATACACTTCAACTCAATGGTGTGTCTGAAAGGAGGAATCGTACACTATTAAATATGGTATGATCCATGATAAGTTTCATTGACCTACCCATCTCATTCTAGGGATATGCCCTAGAGACCACAACTTACCTTCTGAACAGAGTTTCAACTAAGTCAGTAGTGTCTACACCATATGAGATATAGAATGGAAAGAAGCTCGATCTTAAGGTTGTTAATATTTGGGGCTACCCTACCCACGTTAAAAGACTCAACCCCGATAAATTGGAATCAAGGACGGAGCGATGCAAATTCGTGGGATACCCCAAAGAAACTTATGGGTATTATTTCTATCATCTCAAGGACCAAAAGGTCTTTATAGCTAAGAGAGCGATGTTCCTTGAGAAGGAACATATTCTTAGCGGAGATAGTGGAAGCATGATAGAGTTGAGCGATGTTGGAGAACCTAGCTTAGGCATCACTCTAAAATCTGAATCTATTCAAGTATTTAATACACAAGTTTCAACTTTACGTAGGTCCGAAAGAGTATCCCATCCTCCTAAGAGATATGTGGGATATATTAGAGGAGAGGATGTTGAGGATATTGATCCTCAGACCTACGAGGAGGCTATTATGAGTATAGATTCTGAGAAGTGGCAAGAAGCCATAAATTGTGAGATTGATTTCATGTACTCCAACAAGATTCGAAACCTATTTGATGCACCCGAGGGTATTGTACCCATCGCTTGTAAGTGGATCTTTAAGAAAAAGATTGGAGTAGATGAAAAGGTAGAGACCTATAAAGCAAGGCTAGTGGCTAAGGGGTATCATCAAAGGCAAGGTGTTAACTATGACGAAACTGTTGAATCTCATATTTTGATGATGAAGTCAATTATCATTTGTTATCTAATCCATATGTTGAGATAAGTGTGCAGGATTAACTACGATGAAAGTAAGACATGCAACAGGAGTTGCGCCGAAGTCAAGACTATGATCACGTTGGGGGTTTGAGAGTTCGACGGAAGTCCGGACGGTCATCGGAGGTTCTGTGGGAACAAATCCGAGAAGTCCAGGAGCTTGCCAAAGAAGCTCATCGGAACTCGCCAAGTGGATCGTCGCAAGTCCAGGAGTTTGCCGGAAGTCCGCCGGAGCATCACCGAGGGTTCGTCGGATGATCGCCGGAAGTTCGCTAGAAGCTCGACGGAAGAAGCGATTGACGCATCGGAGCAAGTTGCAGTAAATGTCTTGAAAATTATCGTAGTTAGCATGATGATTAAGTTAGAAATGGGAGGTGATCCCATTAACTTAATCTTGGGGCAATTGGGCCCTTGACAGACCCAAATTGGGCCGAATGGATCAGCCTATTCGGACCCAGATTCCCTGGCCGGCGGTGGCACCGCCCAACAGCCGAGTCTCGAAGTGAGGTTGGGCGGTGGCACTGCCCCTGTCAGGCGGTGGCACCGCCTGGGCTCAATCTCCGAGTGAGACTGGGCGGTGGCACCGCCCCTGTCAGGCGGTAGCACCGCCTAGGCTCAGTCTCCGAGTGAGACTGGGTGAGCGGTAGCACCGCCCCTGTCAGGTGGTGGCACCGCCTGGCTCAGTCTCCGAGTGAGACTGGGCGGTAGCACCGCCCCTGACAGGCGGTGGTACTGCCCGAGCTCGGTCTCCGAGCTCTGTCAGGTGGAAGTACCGCCCATTTATGGCGGTAGTACCGTCAGGACCCCGAAAACATGGGATATGACATTTTTTAGCTCCAAATTCAAATCAGTTTAGGGCCTATATAAACCCCACCCTTTCATGCATGAAAGGGCACCGAAACTTAGCATTTATTCTGAGATTTTGAGAGCTTAAAAGTGTTGTAAAAGGCTAGAAGTTCTTCTCCCTCTTTTCTTCAAAGTTTTGATCATTCAAGAGAGGAGTGAAAAATCTGTAAGGGTTGTCTCCTAAGCCCGTCAAAAGAAGTGAAACTGTAAAAGGGTGGTTGGCCTTCGCCTATTGAAGGAAGGCCTCTAGTGGACGTCGGTGACCTCATCGGAGGAGGAAGCCAAAAGTGGATGTAGGTCAAGATTGACCGAACCACTCTAAATCTCGGTTTGCATTTACATTTTGTTCTCTATCCTAACTGCAACTACTTCCATAGCTTTACTTTAACTGCACTTTACTTGATCTTAAGTTAAAGCAATCTCCGAATCGACTTTCATACCGAAATCATTCTTATTATTATACGAACGTCGTTTTAAATCGTCGAAAGTTTTCTGCTGCACTAATTCACCCCCCCCCTCTTAGTGCTCTTGATCCTAACAATTGGTATCAGAGCGGGGTTAACTCTCAATCGGATTAAAACCCAAGAGAGATGGCTTACGTCGGAAATCAAGAGGGCCACTCTATTACACGTCCACCTATGTTCAATGGGACGGACTACACCTATTGGAAGACCCGAATGAGGATCTTCCTTATTTCAATGGATTTTGAACTTTGGAATCTTGTCGAAAATGGATTTTCGAAGTCTTCTCTTCCAATGATCGATTGGAATGAATTGGAGAAGAAGACTTTCGCTCTTAATGCAAAGGCTATGAATGCCTTCTTTTGTGTGCTTGATAAAAATGAGTTCAATGGTGTTTCGGTTTGTGAAACCACATTTGATATTTGGCATACACTCGAAGTGACTCACGAAGGCACAAGTAGAGTAAAAGAGTCAAAAATCAATCTTTTGATATATTCTTTTGAACTTTTCCGAATGAAACCGAGTGAGACTATTGGCGATATGTACACCCGTTTCATGGATGTCGTCAATGGTCTAAAAGGACTCGGCAAAAGTTTTTTGGATTTTGAGCTCGTAAATAAGATTCTAAGATCCCTTCCTAAGAGTTGGGACCCTAAAGTCACTGCTATTCAAGAGGCTAAAGATCTAAACAATTTCCCTCTTGAAGAATTAATCGGGTCATTAATGACCTACGAAATGACTTGCAAAGCTCATGAAGAGCAAGAAGACATCCTTCCAAAGAACAGGAAGGATATGGCACTTAGAACTTTCGAAGACCACTTGAGAGAAAACTCAAGTGATGAAGACAGTGACGATGACTTGGCACTTCTAACAAGGAAATTCAAAAAATTCATTAAAAGAAACAAGTTTAAAAATGACTCAAAAAATAAATTTGAACCCAAAAAGGACCAAGTTATTTGCTATGAATGCAAGAAGCCGGGACACTACAAAAGTGATTGTCCCCAAGCCAAGAAGAGAACACCAAAGAAGAAGGCGCTCAAAGCAACGTGGGATGACTCAAGTGCATCCGAAGAAGAGGAGTCCAACACCGAGCAAGTTGCTCATTACGCCCTAATGGCCATCGGAGATGAGGTAACAAATTTAATTGATGCAGATTTATCATTTGATGAATTACTAAATGCCTTCCATGACTTATTTGATGAATGCAAAACTATTAGTAGAAAATACAAATTGCTAAAAAAGGAGCATGATAGTCTTACTTGTAATTTCGATAAATTAGAAATTCAATATCATGATAGTTTAGCTCCATGTAAAAAATGTCATGATCTAGAAACTCTCCAAAAGGAGAACTTGCTACTTAAGGACACCTTGAAGAAATTCGAGGTTGGTAGCAAGTCTTTGAATATGATCCTTACAAATAAGGGTCATGTTCCTAAAAGAAGTGGAATCGGATTTGTGAGAAGTCCTCACCAAAATCTAACCACCTTCATTAAAGGCCCTATCTTATATGTTCGGCACCAAAGCAAATGTAACTTTTGTTGCAAACATGGACATAGAACTTATCATTGTCCACTCAAGAAAGTTAGTCCAAAAAATTGATTTGGGTTCCTAAAGGAACCATGATAAATTCTATACAATATGATAAACAATTTAGATCAATGTTTGAGGCACTCAAAAGTAAATGGGTACCTAAAAATCATCCTTTCTTGTAGAAACATACATCATCACAAGCTAGGAGCAAGAGATGGTACCTTGATAGTGGATGCTCAAGGCATATGACCGGAGATCCATCTCAATTCTCTAAACTCACTAGCATAGACGAAGGCTATGTCACCTTCGGAGACAACAATAAGGGTAAAATCATTGGCAAAGGAACCATAGGTAACAAATCCAACTTCTTTATTGAAGATGTTTTATTAGTTGATGGTTTAAAACATAACCTCTTGAGCATTAGTCAATTGTGTGATAAAGGATATGTTGTCAAATTCGAATCTAATGCTTGCATCATTGAAAAACCACACAAAAACACATCTATGATTGCATTAAAACAAAATAACGTATACACTATTGACATCAATGATCTTTGTAATGAAATGTGTTTCTCGGTTTTGAATGAGGATGCTTAGCTTTGGCATAGGAGATTAGGTCATGCTAGCATGAAACTAATCACTCAAATATCATCCAAAGAACTTGTAAGAGGAATTCCTCATATCAAGTTCATCAAAGATAATGTGTGTGATGCTTGTCAATTAGGAAAACAAATTAAGGGTAGTTTCAAATCTAAGGATCAAATTAGCGCCTCTAGGCCTTTACAATTGATCCATATGGACTTGTTTGGACCTATCTCTACATCAAGTCTAGGAGGTAGCAAATACGCTTTCGTCATTGTAGATGACTATAGTAGATACACATGGATTTATTTCTTAAAACATAAAAATGAATGCTTTAGATATTTTACCAAGTTTTGCAAACTTGTCCAAAATGAAAAGGGTTCTATGATTTCATCAATTAGAAGTGATCATGGTGGTGAATTTCAAAACCGTGATTTTCAAGAATTTTATGAATTTAATGGATACAATCATAACTTCTCTACTCCAAGAAATCCTCAACAAAATGGAGTAGCAGAAAGAAAAAATAGAAATTTACAAGAAATGACAAGAACCATGTTGAATGAACATAGCCTACCCAAATATTTTTGGGCCGAAGCCATAAACACTACATGCTATATTTTGAATAGAGTTCTAGTAAGACCCTTACTCACCAAAACTCCCTATGAGTTGTGGAACAACAAAAAACCCAATGTTTCATATTTTAAAGTTTTTGGGTGTAAGTGTTTTATCTTGAATGAAAAAGATGCCTTAGGAAAATTTGATGCTAAATCCGATGAAGGAATTTTCCTTGGTTATTCTTCAGTTTCTAAAGCTTTTCGTATCTTCAATAAAAGAACTTTAATTATAGAAGAATCCATTCATGTTGTTTTCAATGAGATTTTTGAAATCAAGAAAAATGATTTTGATGATGATGTTAATTTTGATTCTTTGAATTTAAATGAAACCCCTTCTCCAACTAGCAACTTGATGCATCCACTTCCGAAACATCCTTACCCAGGATTGGAAATATGTAGATGCTCATCCTAAGGAGCTAATTCTAGGAGACACATCTAAGGGGGTTCAAACACGTTCTTCTCTTAAAGAATTTTGTGCCAACGCCGCTTTTCTCTCATTTAAAGTTTTGGGGTGTAAGTGTTTTATCTTGAATGAAAAAGATGCCTTAGGAAAATTTGATGCTAAATCCGATGAAGGAATTTTCCTTGGTTATTCTTCGTTTCTAAAGCTTTTCGTATCTTCAATAAAAGAACTTTAATTATAGAAGAATCCATTCATGTTGTTTTCAATGAGATTTCCGAAATCAAGAAAAATGATTTTGATGATGATGTTAATTTGGATTCTTTGAATTTAAATGAAACCCCTTCTCCAACTAGCAACTTGGATGCATCCACTTCCGAAACATCCTTACCCCAAGGATTGGAAATATGTAGATGCTCATCCTAAGGAGCTAATTCTAGGAGACACATCTAAGGGGGTTCAAACACGTTCTTCTCTTAAAGAATTTTGTGCCAACGCCGCTTTTTCTCTCCCAAATTGAACCTAAATGTATTGACGAAGCCATGAAAGATGATTCATGGATTATCGCAATGCAAGATGAGTTAAATCAATTTGAGAGAAATGAGGTGTGGAAGCTTGTTCCTAGGCCAAATGACCATTTAGTTATTGGTACTAAATGGGTCTTTAGAAACAAGCAAGATGAAAATGGTATCATGGTTAGAAACAAGGCTAGATTAGTAGCCAAAGGTTTCAACCAAGAAGAAGGTATCGATTACGAAGAAACCTTCGCTCCTGTGGCTAGATTAGAAGCCATAAGGATGCTCCTTGCCTATGCTAGTAATAATAATTTTAAGTTATTTCAAATGGATGTTAAAAGCGCTTTTCTTAATGGCTTTATTTCTGAAGAAGTTTATGTTGAACAACCTCCCGGATTTGAAAATAATAGTCTCACTAATCATGTGTTTAAATTAACTAAAGCTCTCTATGGTTTAAAACAAGCCCCAAGGGCTTGGTATGAGAGACTTAGTTCTTTTCTTATTAAAAATAATTTTACAAAAGGCAAGGTTGATACTACATTGTTTATCAAGAATTTTGAAAATAATTTTCTCATTGTTCAGATTTATGTTGATGATATTATCTTTGGTTCTACAAACGAATCTCTTTGTGAATCCTTTGCTAAAACCATAAGTTTAGAATTTGAAATGAGTTTGATGGGAGAATTAACCTTTTTCTTAGGCTTACAAATTAAGCAACTAAGAAATGACATTTTTATTAGTCAAACTAAATATGCTTTAGATTTGCTAAAGAGATTTAATATGGAAAGCTCAAAAGCTATTAACACTCCTATGAGCACATCCACTAAGTTAGAAGTTGATGAAAGTGGAGAAAACTTCGATCAAAAAACTTATAGGGGTATGATAGGAAGTTTACTTTACCTCACTGTAACTAGACCAGATATCATGTTCAGTGTAGGACTTTGTGCTAGGTTTCAATCGAACCCTAAGATATCTCATCTCAAAGCGGTTAAAAGAATACTTAGATATCTTAAAGGTACCTCAAATCTAGGATTATGGTATCCGAAAACCGAGAAGTTTGAGTTAATTTCTTATGCTGATGCAGATTTTGCTGGATGTAGATTAGATAGAAAAAGCACATCAGGAACATGTCAATTTTTGGGACATGCTCTTGTTTCCTGGTCATCTAAGAAACAAAACTCGGTTGCACTATCAACAACCGAAGCCGAGTATATTGCAGCTAGTGCATGCTGTGCACAAGTTGTGTGGATGAAAAACACCTTAGAAGATTATAAAGTTCATCTTAAAAATATTCCCATTAAATGTGATAACACAAGTGCTATATGTTTAACAAAGAATCTCATTCAACACTCAAGAACAAAACATATTGATATTAGACATCACTTTATACGAGATCATGTCACTAATCATGATATAGTTATAGAGTTCATTGATACTAAACATCAACTAGCTGATATTTTTACAAAGCCTTTGAGTGTAGAACAATTTAATTTCATTAGAAGAGAATTAGGAATGTTAATGTGTCCGAATGCTTGAACTCATTAAATCTATTTTTCGGACTTTCTTGATTCAATAATCAAATCACTCAATTGCTATGATGATTTTACATGATTACATGCCTTAATAATATGTTGGAAATTATGTGTTTTGGATATAAAAATTTCCATGATAATGAGCATGATTTATCTTCATGATTATATTAGAAAATCTATAGCAAAACCTTGTCCGAATGCATGAAAGTGTTAAATTTTATTTTCGGATTTTCTTGATACCTTATTCTCTTCCGAACTTAATGTAGCTCTCATAAGCATATGTCATATCGAGTTTAATTCATATCATTGATTTTTGACATATGGAATCAATTAGCAAATACATCTTTCATAGGCTTATAATGTGAAAAATATTTTCGAGAAATGGATTTGATAAAATGATTCCTTCTTATAATTTCCTTCTTGAAAAAGGAAGATTTTTTTTACTTGCAAGGATATTGATTCACATACATATCTTGATCCTTGTAAAAATGAAGCGTGATTTAATCTTTCCTTGAGATGTTTGTATAATTGGTATCCTATCACTCATTGTTGAAAAATTACCAATCACTCACTTGTGTTTAAAATTTGCTTATATCGTTCTCCTTTTTGTTGATGACAAAGGGGGAGAAATATATGAATTGATGCTATGAGTGCCATATTTGAATTTGCATTATGTTAAAAAAAGCTTGCATCGAAATATATGGTAAATTCATGATAGAAATGCTATGATTGCGAAACACTTTGAAATATTTGTATTATGTTAAGATATCAAGAACTTGTATCGTAATTTTACATGTTGATATCTTACCATATGATGAATTGCTACCATTACTATCATTCACATTTGAAATGTAAAACTTGAAAATGGATGTCAAGCCTTGACATCATTTTCAGAGAGATACATCATCATAGGAATCATGATGGAAGTATTGATAAGGTTAAACAATCTTAACTTATCAATATGTCTCTTGAATTCAAAGGCATTGAATTCAAGAATGACTTATCTTGAGTATGGCATATAGATAGGGGGAGTTAAAGTTAACTCCGTTATCAATTGATTGTCATCATCAAAAAGGGGGAGATTGTTGAATCTCGGATTTTGATGATGAAGTCAATTGTCATTTGTTATCTAATCCATATGTTGAGATAAGTGTGCAGGATTAACTACGATGAAAGTAAGACATGCAATAGGAGTTGCGCCGAAGTCAAGACTATGATCACGTTGGGGGTTCGAGAGTTCGACGGAAGTCCGAACGGTCATCGGAGGTTCTACGGGAACAAATCCGAGAAGTCCAGGAGCTTGCCAAAGAAGCTCATCGGAACTCGCCAAGTGGATCGTCGCAAGTCCAGGAGTTTGCCGGAAGTCCGCCGGAGCATCGCCGAGGGTTCGTCGGATGATCGCCGGAAGTTCGCCGGAAGCTCGACGGAAGAAGCGATTGACGCATTGGAGCAAGTTGTAGTAAATGTCTTGAAAATTATCGTAGTTAGCATGATGATTAAGTTAGAAATGGGAGGTGATCCCATTAACTTAATCTTGGGGCAATTGGGCTCTTGACAGACCCAAATTGGGCCGAATGGATCAGCCTATTCGGACCCAGATTCCCTAGCCGGCGGTGCCACCGCCTGGGTCGACGGTGGCACCGCCCAGCAACCGAGTCTCGGAGTGAGGCTGGGTGGTGGCACCGCCCATGTCAGGCGGTGGCACTGCCCCTATCAGGCGGTGGCACCGCCTGGGCTCAGTCTCCGAGTGAGACTGGGTGAGCGGTAGCACCGCCTGGCTCAGTCTCCGAGTGAGACTGGGCGGTAGCACCGCCCCTGACAGGCGGTGGTACCGCCAGAGCTCGGTCTCCGAGCTCTGTCAGGCGGTAGTACCGCCCATTTATGGCGGTAGTACCGCCAGGTCCCCGAAAACATGGGATATGACATTTTTGAGCTCCAAATTCAAATCAGTTTGGGGCCTATATAAACCCCACCCTTTCATGCATGAAAGGGCACCGAAACTTAGCATTTATTCTGAGATTTTGAGAGCTTAAAAGTGTTGTAAAAGGCTAGAAGTTCTTCTCCCTCTTTTCTTCAAAGTTTTGATCATTTAAGAGAGGAGTAAAAAATCTGTAAGGGTTGTCTCCTAAGCCCGTCAAAAGGAGTGAAACTGTAAAAGGGTGGTTGGCCTTCGCCTATTGAAGGAAGGCCTCTAGTGGACGTCGGTGACCTCATCGGAGGAGGAAGCCAAAAGTGAATGTAGGTCAAGATTGACCGAACCACTCTAAATCTCGGTTTGCATTTACATTTTGTTCTCTATCCTAACTGCAACTACTTCCATAGCTTTCCTTTAACTGCACTTTACTTGATCTTAAGTTAAAGCAATTTCCGAATCGACTTTCATACCGAAATCGTTCTTATTATTATACGAACGTTGTTTTAAATCGTCGAAAGTTTTCCGCTGCACTAATTCACCCCCCCCTCTTAGTGCTCTTGATCCTAACAGAAACATTCTCACCTATAGCAATGCTAAAATCCATATGAATTCTATTGGCTATTGCAGCACACTATGATTAAGAGATATGACATATGGACGTGAAAACTATATCGTCTATAAGAACCTTGAGGAGGAGGTGTATATGATATAGCCCGAGAGATTCATGTCCAAGGACTGCCTAGATAAGGTGTGTAGGTTGCTTAGATCCATTTATGGACTAAAGCATACTTCCCAAAATTGGAACATAAGATTTGATGAGGCAATCAAATCTTATGACTTTGTTAAGAATAAAGATAAGCCTTGTGTGTACAAGAAGGTAAGTGGGAGCGCTATCACTTTTTTAGTGTTATATTGGATGACATCCTGATCATTGGGAATGATGTAGGAATGCTATCCATAGTAAATACTTGGTTATCTAGACACTTCTCCATGAAGGACTTAGGGGAAGCACCATA
This sequence comes from Musa balbisiana, assembly GCA_004837865.1. NCBI lineage: Eukaryota > Viridiplantae > Streptophyta > Magnoliopsida > Zingiberales > Musaceae > Musa > Musa balbisiana. Next base: position 21,093,615 of record CM017197.1, read on the forward strand.
TATCTTGGAGATTCAGATCTATTATCAAAAGGTTTGGCATGAAAAATTCCAAGAGAGGTCTCATACCGATGAGACATGGGATATCGCTTTCTAGGAGTATGTCTCCAAAGACTCCTGAAAAAAGGGCGAACATGGATAGAATACCATATGCCTCAATGATAGGGTCTATCATGTATATCATGCTATGTATTAGGCCTGATATAGTGCATGCTCTAAGTGTCACGAGCAGGTATCAAGCAGATCCAGGCTTGGAGCACTAAAAAGCAGTAAAGTGCAACCTTAAGTACTTGAGAAGGAATAAGGATCTTTTACTAGTATATGGAGGTAGTAGCCTCAGGGTTGAAGGCTGCACGGACTCAATTTCTCAGTCTGATGTCGATGATGTTGAATCTCGGATTTTGATGATGAAACTAATTGATTGTGTTTAGATGTTTAACTGCATTTTGAGTGATGCAGGTCTACTCGATCAGGATTAGACAGTTGATGCAGGAGGAATTGACGTTGCGCCGGAGGAGATCACGTTAGGATATTGGACGGTAGAATGCTTCGGACGTCGGGCATCGGGCCAAGGAGAGCGGAATTGCACCAAGGATATCGGGGTTGCGGAGGTCAACCGCCGATTGGGCAATAAGCCGCAAGAGTGGACGATGCGCTGAAGAATCGGACAAAGCGCCAACCAATAACGTGCCGGGCAACAGAATGTCAATTCGCGTTGTAATAACTGTCTAGATCGGAGTAGAGTTTTGGCTTGTGTGTGCAGGATTAACTACGATGACGATGAAGACATAAAGCGAAACAAAGTGCCGGAGTCAAGCGCGAAGGATTCATTGGGAGTTCGAGAGTTTGACGAAAGTCCGAAGGTTCGTCGGGAATGCTGCCGGAACTAGCCGAGAATGAGTAGGGAGCTTGCTGAAGGGTTTTTCGGAAGCTCGCCAAAAGGTTCGTCGGAAGTTCATGGAGCTCACCGAGAAAGATCGGAGCTTGCCGAAGAAGCTCGTCGGAACTCGCCAAGATCAAATCGTGAAGTCTAGGAGCTTGCCGGGAGTCCGCAGAATGGTTTCCGAGAGTTTATCGGAAGACCGCCGGAAGTTCGCCGAAAGCTCGCCGGAAGAAGTCTTGACTTATGGACTTTGTAATAGCTTAGAAAATGTCTTTAAATTTGTAGTTAGCATGTTAATTAGGGCTAGGATTAGGTGTTAATCCTATGACCCAAGTAGGGGCCAATTCGGCCCAAGTTCGGACTGGTTTGGGTCAATTTTGGAGCCCAACCAGTGAGCTGAAATAGTGTAGGCGGTGGCACCGCCTAGACTAGGCGGTGGCACCGCCCAGAGGCCGAGAGCTAGGCGGTGGAACCGCCGGTCTGGGCGGTGGCACCGCCCAGCACCCGAGAGCCAAGCGGTGGCACTGTTGGACTGGGCGGTGGCACCGCCCAGTACACTGTCAGTGTCAAAACTGACAGGCGGTGGCACCGCCACTGACAGGCGGTGGCACCGCTAGCTTCGGGAACATAAGAGAATTCAAATTTTTGGAGCCCAAATTTGAATCCTCTTGAGGCCTATAAATACCCCTCAATTCTCAGCAGAGAGAACAACCTTTTGAGAAGCTAGAAGTTGAGAAAATCTTTAGGAAAAGTCTTGTTTTCAATAGCTTGAGTGTTCACCTCATTTCTTTTCATTGAAATCTTTGTAAAAGGGTGAACCACTTGTAAGAGGTTGTAAGAGGGGTGTAAGAAGGAGGTTGATCTTCGCCTAGTAAAGGAAGATCGTTAGTGGATGCCGGTGACCTCGACGGAAGAGGAATCGGAGGAGTGGATGTAGGTCACGATTGACCGGACCACTATAAACTATCGTCTTCTCTGGTTTGCATTTACTTCCTGCTATTATCTTACTGCAAACCATCTTCACTTTGATGCTCTACTTCTTTGTCTCCTTCATACGTATGCCTTCAAGTTAAAACGCAATCGAAACGGTTTCAAACGAAACGTTGCTTTTATCGTACGAAGTTTCCGAAAGTGTTTAAATCGACGAAAGTTTATCGTTCTTTACCGCTGCACTAATTCACCCCCCCCCTCTTAGTGCCGCTCCGATCCTAACAATTGGTATCAGAGCCAGGTTTTTCTCATTTCGGATTTACACCCGAGTGAAATGGCTCTTCATGGCTTTCAAGAGGGCTTTTCGGTTTTTCGTCCACCGTTGTTTAACGGATTGGACTACACTTATTGGAAAACTCGAATGAGAGTTTTCTTGATTTCTATGAACTTGGATTTATGGAATATTGTTGAAAACGGTTTTCAACTTCCCTCTAAACCGATGAACGAATGGTCGGATTTGGAGAAGAAGTTTTTTTCTTTAAACGCAAAGGCTATGAATGCCTTATTTTGCGCCTTGGACAAAAATGAGTTCAATCGGATTTCTACGTGCGAAACGGCTTTTGATATTTGGCGAACACTTGAAATCACGCATGAGGGAACTAGTAGAGTCAAAGACTCGAAAGTTAACATTTTATTGCATGATTTTGAACTTTTTCGAATGCAACCAAGCGAGACTATAGGCGACATGTATACCCGTTTCATGGATGTCGTCAATAATCTAAGAGTTCTTGGTAAATCTTTTTCGAATTTTGACCTCATAAGTAAGATCTTAAGATCCCTTCCAAAAAGGTGGGATCCTAAAATAACCGCAATACAAGAGACAAAAAATTTAAATGATTTTCCATTAGAAGAATTAATCGGGTCATTAATGACCTATGAAATGACACTCTTGGAACATTTTGAACCCGATGAGCACTTGAACCACCTTCCAAAGAATAGGAAGAATTTGGAACTCCGGACAAATGAATACCACTTGAGCGATGACTCAAGTGATGAGGACAATGATGAACTTGAACTTCGAACACTAAATCTTAATAAGTTCATTAAACAAAAATCTAAAATAAACAATGAACTTGAACGGAGGAAGAGACCAAAGAAGAGGAAGGCAACCAAGGATGAAATAAGAACTTCCAAAGGTGAAACGGCGAATTGGGCTTTAACGGGCTTCGACTACAAGGTAAGTAACTCAACTCTCTTAAATTATTTTGAAATTACATGATGCTTTTTATGATGCATTTTCCTCTTTTATTAGTTTAGAATTAATTTTCTTGAAAATTGCATGTCTAATAATTTAATAATGAAAATGCAAAAATTAGGAATCATGCTTATGATTCTAGTAATTTTAAAAATAATCATGAAAATTGCATGTTATGATAAACAAAATGATTTTGATTAAAAATGCTTTACGAAATTATGCTATATGTGGTTAAGAAGTAATAATGTGTTTCATGTTGATTTCCATTATTATTTCTCGATTCTGATTAAATGAAATCATGTTTGATTGAAGTAATGCATAATGATGTAATGAAAATATTAAATGTTTTGATACCATGATTGACGATTTTATGCATGAGATTTTAAAGTTACACATGATAATTTTTGTGATTTATGAAAGCTCTTTTTTGGTTTAAATGATGATAAATGTTTTTCAAGAAGAAATAATGTGTATTTTGATGATTTCCAATTTTGATTGAAACCATGCTTGATGTCTTAATGAAAATATAAAGAAGTTTGATATCATGCTTAATGATGATGTATGGATCTTGTATCAAAAACTAAGCTTGAAAAGTTAGATTCACCTAAAAAGAAAAATGCATGACTACAACAAACAAAATGATCTTGATGGAAAATACTTTATGAAATCAATTTCGATGATGCATAATGATGCAATTATGTAATAAAAATATTAAATATTTTGAAACTATGTCTTGATGTCATGCATAATGATCATGCTTAATAGATTTCGAAATTATGCATGATGATTCTTGAGACTTATGGATTATCGATTTTTACGGTAATGAAAATGGCTTTTTCGGTTTTTGAACATTGATGCATATTTTTTTTGGCATAAATAAAATAAATCACATGAATAGAAACATTTTAAAAGGAAAATATATTATCGTGGGAATTAAAATCATGAATCCATTTGTATCACTTTTGTGAATCTCTTGAAAATGATCTTGATTTGATGATTTAAATTTAAATGAGCTTTATCTTTATTTCTCAAAATTTGTAAATTGAGATTTCTTATGCTTAAGTCAAGATTTTATATGCTTGAATTGAAATCCTTTTCTCCTAAGGTTCTTTTACTAAAGAGAATATCTTTTTCGAAATTCATGACTTAAAATTTCTTTTGAATATCTTTTATTATTTGATCTCCTAAGATTTTCTTTTGATTATTTAAGAGGAGGTTTTTCAAAAGAAATCATGCCTTTTGGTATACACATATTCTAATCCTTCATGCATAATGATCATGCTTATAGATTCGAAATTATGCATGATGATTCTTGAGACTTATGGATATCGATTTTTACGGTAATGAAAATGGCTTTTTCGGTTTTTGAACATTGATGCATATTTTTTTTTGGCATAAATAAAATAAATCACATGAATAGAAACATTTTAAAAGGAAAATATATTATCGTGGGAATATAAATCATGAATCCATTTGTATCACTTTTGTGAATCTCTTGAAAATGATCTTGATTTGATGATTTAAATTTAAATGAGCTTTATCTTTATTTCTCAAAATTTGTAAATTGAGATTTCTTATGCTTAAGTCAGATTTTATATGCTTGAATTGAAATCCTTTTCTCCTAAGGTTCTTTTACTAAAGAGAATATCTTTTTCGAAATTCATGACTTAAAATTTCTTTTGAATATCTTTATTATTTGATCTCCTAAGATTTTCTTTTGATTATTTAAGAGGAGGTTTTTCAAAAGAAATCATGCCTTTTGGTATACACATATTCTAATCCTTCATGATATGATTTTTATGCAATTGCTTGTATTCATGAAAATATTCATCTTATCACCCAATTAATTCTTCTTGATATTCCTAATGTGATGAATGAAATTATGCATGAAATACAAATGAGAAGTTAATTATCATGCATGATAGGATGTAATGAATATTGACATTTAGATACTATCATTTGAAAAAGTTATGATCATACATGGCAAGATGCAATTTGACAGATTAATACCATGATGATTTGAAATGTTTATGATTTGAAATGATGCATATGCTTTTTATTATGATGATGTATGTGATGTATTGCATATACTGTGTATCATGAATGTTTTAAATGATAAATGTTTGGTACCAACAATCATGAAGAGATTAATACTTAAAAATGTTGATTTAATGTTCGGTATCATGAATACTTTATTATCATACATGAAAATAGTGATAAATATTTTGAAAATAAATGTTTGAATCATGTTAGATGATTTTATATTTTGTGCATGATGAGTTATAGTGATGATTGAAATAATATGAATGATAAAACATGAGATTGTCTATAATGCAAATTTATTGATCTCATGATGTGTAAACTGAAATAATGATTGGAATATTGATGTAATTATAAATGATGATTTGATAATATGCATGAAATACTCTTGATATTATTTTGATGCATACAAATGAAAAGTTTTGATCATGCATGGTAGGATATAATTTGACAAGTTGATACCATCATGATATGAAACATTTATGATTTACAATGATCCATGCAATACTTGTGCTTTCTAATTATGATGTGATGTATTGCATATGATGTAAATCATGATTTAAAATACTATGAGTTGTTGCTAAAATGATGTATTAGAAATGTTGATTTAATGTTTTGTGTCATGAATGCTCTAAATGATGATGTTTGGTATCATGATCAAAATAATAGTATCATGTATGATATCCTCATAATGTTAATCAATTTATTCAATATCGTGTATGAATGAAATATAAGGTTTTTGAAAATATGCATATTCTAATTTGAAAATATAATGATGCACAAATATGATTGATACTTACCTTTGTCATAATTGATGTAAAGGGTCTTCCCTTCTTTTTGACAATGACAAAGGGGGAGATAGCTAATTTGCACAAGTCAAGAAGATGCAAAAACTTGATTACTAGCTTGCCTATCTTAAATAACAAAGATTTCTAACTTGCTTATTTCAAGAAGCAAAAGTTATCTTCTTGAACATCACTATCTTGCCTATCTCAATAAGCAAAACATGCTAACGTGCACATCCAGCAAACTTGTATATTTTAAGAAGGGTTGCTTTCTTGAACATCTCAAAACTGCTAGCTTGCATGTTCTAAAAATATTATAAAATTTGCTAGCTTGTATGTAGTAAAACTTGCATATCATAAAAGTTGCTAGCTTGTAGAGAAGCAAAGAATTGCTATCTTAAAAGAAGCAAAAATTGTAAAACTTAGAAAACTTGCAATATAATTGCTCTTGCCATGCTTTGTATCAAAAATAGGTTGATATCCTTAAAAGCATCGCATTAAATTTTTTAGTATCGCAATGTATCACATGTATCGCAAATTGAATTTTTGAGACTATTTTTAACAATTGATGTCTTTCATGACATGATTTCTTTGCATTTTTGTCTTGTATGTATCATGTGATGATTGAAATATTGATTGATGCAAATTCATAATTTATGTAAAAGTCTAAATCATTGGTTCCTCTCCTTTTCGGCAATGACATAGGGGGAGAAAGATTGCTAGCTCAAGGCAAATGGTGGCTAGCTTGTACTCTTCCCTACTTTCGACAAAAACAAAGGAGAGAAAGCTTTTGCTAGTTAGAACATGCAAAGAAAAGCAAAGTGCA